>SKCR01036399.1:0-88205 GCA_019454045.1 Zanthoxylum bungeanum
ACTATTTTTATAGCCGAAATAATAAACTTTTACCTGATTTAATTATGATAAAAATTCACGTATTTGGTCCTTCCAAATCCACGAAATCCCGAGATTTTGGAACACAACTTTAAATTATCATGATATATTTTTCAACATCAAAATATAAAATTATTGACTTCATCAACGTCGCGAGACATTTATCTGGAACTTAGATTTTCATAAATATTCCAAAAATTTCAAGATGTTACACGTGTCGTGCTACGACTTGTACAAGGCAGACCCCACTCACGGCCTACATGTCGTTCCATGAGTCATACCTTGCTGACCAGTTCCAAACTTCGTGTAAATAAAAAACAAATATTATGAATATTATATATTAAACCCAAGACTTCAAATTTAAATTAAGTGCATATCTATAAAGATACCAAATATTTATATGGTTACAAAATATATACATTAATTTAAATAAATTTTTAAAACTTCAAAAAGAATCAAAATATTTAAAAAAAAAAAAATTAGACTTGGTGAATTTTTTTAGAATAATTTTGATCGATTAAATTGAGACACATTAAAAATTATAATTGAATTTAGAATTGAATAGATAACATAAATATACGAATAATAAGAAGAAAATGTAACAAATAAAATATCATTAAATGAAAATATAAATTCAATTTAACGGAGATGAAACAAATACTCATTAGATTTATTTTTATTAATTTTTTTTTTTATTTAACTAAAGAATATGTAAGTGTGGTAATAGAAGAGGTAGTATAATCTAATTAAAATTAAACCATAAAATTTTGCCGTTACTTAGGTCGGGTCTGAAATCAATTTCATGCTTTCATAGCCCAAATACTTAGGTAGGCCCAACCTAACCCTGGACCGTGCAAAAGCGTGTCATTCGGTTCCCATGAAATATTCGTAAATCGTTGACTTCGAATCAGTCAGTCACCCCGGTGGAGGTGCTTATGGAAGCAACTTGCCAACGAGGCAAGTCCCAGTAACCAACTTTAATTAATTCGCATTATTTTTCTTATTCTAATTGCATCTTAAAATTCATCCCATTTCTTAAAAAAATTTCCCAAAATGGAGTTCAATTCCTCATCTCCAAGAACCATCCCTGTTGTTTCAACCTTTGCTTCACCATTTGATGAAGACCCCAAAACCAACAGAAAGCCTATAAGTTTGTGGCCAGGAATGTATCACTCACCAGTCACAAATGCTTTATGGGAAGCAAGGTCTAAAATTTTTGAAAGACTTCTTGATCCACCAAAAGATGCTCCCCCACAAAGTGAATTGCTTACTAAAACTCCTTGTCAGAGCAGGACTAGTATTTTGTATAATTTTTCTACTGATTTTATTTTACGAGAGCAGTATAGAGATCCTTGGAATGAAGTCAGAATTGGGAAGTTGCTTGAGGATCTTGATGCTCTAGCTGGTACTATATCAGTCAAGGTATTTTGTGTAATTGATGCTTCTTTTTTTTTTTGGTTATTTTAGCTGTTTGAGGGGTTTAATGGAGTTTGTTGAGTGGATATTGCTCGAAATCGAAGCATTTGAAGTGGGTTGTGATTGATTTGTTAATTGGGTTGTGAATTTGAATTTTTTTATATTTTTGATATGATTGTCATGGAATTAGTGTAAAACATGCAAAAAAATCATATGCTCGAAAATGAATGTGACATCAGCTTTTTTCGGTATTTGATTTTCATGCAAATGCTCGAGCATTATGAAATGAGTTGCTAGCTTGTGTGATTTGAACTACATTTCATGTGCTTGCCTTTAGTAAATTTGTGTGAATTGAACGTCGATTCATGGGGTTGTGCCTTAAATCATTTTCTCTTTGTTGGTGAATTAGCATTGTTCTGATGATGATAGCATGACAAGGCCACTCTTGCTGGTCACTGCTTCAGTCGACAAGATTGTACTGAAGAAACCCATTAGTGTTGACATCGATCTCAAAATAGTTGGTGTTGCCATATGGGTGGGCAGGTCCTCAATTGAAATTCAACTTGAAGTTATTCAGTCCACAAAAGGTAGTTCTTTTGGAATAAACTACATATGTGAAGATTAGTTAGCCTTCTTAATTGGAACTCAATATCAATTTCCTTATATCTTTAAGATGAAGATGTAATATTGCTTTAAAGGCTTTTAAGCTGCTAATAATAAATCATTTGTTATATTGTTTCAGTTAAACCTACTGGGTATTAAGGGATTACTAAAATAGACTTTGATCTTTGCTTCGCAGAGGTCTCTGATATTTCAGACTCTGTAGTTCTGACAGCTAACTTCATATTTGTGGCACGTGACTCTAAGACTGGAAAAGCTGCTCCAGTGAACCGGCTATTGCCACAAACTGAGAGTGAGAAATTTCTTTTTGAAGAAGCCGAAGCTAGAAGCAAACTGAGGAAAAGAAAGACAGGAGGAGACAGAAGAGAACTTGACGATGGGGAGGTTAATAGACTTGGGGCGTTGTTGGCAGAGGGTCGGGTCATCTGTGACATGCCAGCTTTGGCAGACAGAAACAGTATTCTTCTAAGAGATACCCGACTTGAAAATGCTTTGATTTGTCAGCCACAACAAAGAAACATCCATGGCCGAATCTTTGGGGGGTTTTTGATGCACCGAGCATTTGAATTAGCTTTCTCAACTGCCTATGCCTTTGCTGGACTGGTGCCTTGCTTTCTGGAAGTTGACCACGTTGATTTTCTAAGACCTGTGAGTACCCTCATCCTCCTATATTGTAGTCCAGCTAACTGAATTAACTTGATCGTAATGGCGATCTATTGAAGTCTTAGAACTAGGAAAACCTCAATTCTGAATTAACTCTTATTTAGCAATTAGCATTTTCACCCTGAGCATGTTGAAAGCGTGAATTTCTCTTTCAGTTCCGTTAATTATTCTCTGTCATCTGTAACTGGTCGCTGCTGGAATTTCATCACAACTTATATCTGCGATATTTTGCTACATCTGATGCCAGGAACATAATTCTTTGAGCAGGTGGACGTGGGAGACTTTTTGCGTTTCAAGTCTTGTGTCCTGTACACAGAACTTGAGAATCCTGATCAGCCTCTAATTAACATTGAAGTCGTTGCTCATGTTACAAGGCCTGAGTTCAGGTCTAGTGAGGTAAGCCTAAGATCTCCAGAATGAGCCTTAGAAGCAAATTTCTACTCATAAAAAATGAGCAACCGGTTTTTACTCATGAGTTGCTAATAGCTTTGTTATGATTCTAGCAAAAATTCCTCGCGTATATATTGTTAATATTTTATACATTTAATTTCTGTGAAACAGGTATCAAACACATTCTATTTCACTTTCACTTTACCTCCAGAGGCAAAGGCCACGACAAACGGATTCAGGATTCGGAATGTGGTTCCAGGTACCCAAGAAGAAGCACGTTGTATTCTCGAGCGTATGGATGCTAAGGCTTTGCAGTCAGGCAAAAGCATGAGCAAGTGAGACAATATTTTACTTGCACAAGATCATAGGGAGTGAAGCTTCTAATTAGTAGAGAAGCGTGAATGAAATAAAAATTCATTATGGTCCTACAACAAAGTAACTGTTGTATAATTGAGAGACTGAAGAATTGATACTTGCTTTTATATTCCAAATAATAATTTTATTTATCCAATAGTACTTGAAAGACAGGAGAAGTAGGCTTTTTATCAAGAGATATCGAGCCAAGCCTTCATCCCATTTTATGTCCAAAAATGATAGACACAGATACACTTATCCCGAAAATAATTACATGTAGTTATTTTCGGGATAAGTGAAGAGTAGCCTCTGCTCAATGTACATCATATAAAATGAAGAAAATTGTACTTGTTAAGCTACAATAGACTCTTAATGTAACATTCTATGACTAAATAGCTTTAATATATATGACACAAGTTTTTGACAGGTTTACAAGGCATTCAACCAATTTAACAGACTGCCTTATTCTTCCAAAAGAAAATCTCCTGCTCTATATATTTGTCTATAGGATGTAACTGTTCCCAAAATCTTTTACATTGATTTATACAGGTACAAAAGAAAAAAATTAACATAAACCTAACAAGCCCATTACAAGCTCCAATCAACTGGCACAACCACCACTTTTCAGCTGTTTCTGGCTAGCCTGAGACAAGTCATAAAATGCTCAAGGAGATGAGCTCTCATCACCATCACAACTATACTGCCGCCTGCCTTGGATTTCAGTAAAAACTTGTGGCAGCATTGGATTTACTGGAACTGGAAATTTATGAGCAGTACTAACTATTGTTCGCTCATTTATCATCCCAACTTCTTTGCAGACCCGATCAAGAACTGTAAGGAAGTCTCTGACCACCATGAAGATTCTGAATGGATGAGCTTCTTCCCTTGCTGAGTTCCCATGAAAGTATTCTGTTATCTCCTTCACTAAAGACAGAGCCACACTTTCGTGGGCTTGAATCCTTATGATCTCTTCCTCCGCCATTCTCATAAACTTATTGATAGACTCTGAGAATTTCTTGCTACTTTCATCTGGCCCCGTTGTTTCATTTAATCGCACAACCTCTCCAACGTTCCCAAGGCCTCTAGAAAGCTTGGACACCTCACCGCTAAGCACATCAGAATCCATGGCAGCAGCTTTCTTCACATTGTTGAGCTCCGAACTGAGACCGGAAACAACTTGCAAACCAAGCTTCCTGCACTTGGCATCATCACTCAAACTAGAGTTTGGATTTTGGTTAGCACCAGATATACGAGCACCTTCAGTTCTTATGATTTCCTGTACAACAAAATGCAAGAGTGTGGTTTTTCCATCTGCGCCCTTGACATCAACAAGCTTGAGGAGTGTGTCAAGCTTAAAGGCATGGGCATCACCACGATTTGTCCCAACATTCATGCGGTTCCCAGTCTTGAGAACAGCCTCTAGAAGTTTCAAGAACATCCTACTATTTCTCAATTCTTCACATGCAGCCTGGAAGGGGAAAAAATGAAAAGAAAATCCATGAGACCATGCCAACCATAAATGATTGCATCCAGCAACACTAGTCCATCTTGACCCAAAAATGGATGGTGGGATATTACATTATAATCAGTGGAACCAAAGATTTAAGTATCTGCCTTATTTATACCCATGGACATGAGCTAGATAGATCTCTAAACACCACTGTGTAAATTTTATGGATTTCCCAGTCACCAAGTGACCCAATCAAATGTCAGTAATTCTATTGAACATAAATGCATACTGAATTACATTCGCAGGGGCATCTTAGTTGAGACCGTTAAGAATAGCTTTGATAGGACAGCATCATGAATGCCCATCTAAATGAAGCTTAGAGATGAGACAGTAAAGTACTACCATCTAGTACTGACAAATTTCTAATATTAGGGAACATGCAAGGCTGAAAATTTACATATTCAAGATAAGCAAAAATAACCAGCCAAGAAGACAGCTCAGGGAGAAAGAGTTGACTTACCTCAAGAGTTTCGAAAGACTTTTTGAGGTACTCAACCTCAGACTCAAAGTTGGTTATGTAAAGCATTGCATCCACCCTTTTAAATGCAAATGGTACATCAAGCACAGCCTTCAAAAACTTTTCTGCAGGCCCAAGCTTGGTTGGGGACTCATCTTTGTACTCTTTCAACTTACGTTCTTCTTCTTTGGTAGGAGCCATCTTCAATAAACTTTCAAGAAGTTCAGTCCCAAGTGTATCAGCATTACCTGTATTGAAATAAATATAACTTCAGTTGCATTCTCAGTAAGTCAACTAAAGGAAATAACCCAGCCGGTGATGGAAGTCTTTATAGACAGAGACTTTCAAGACTAATATAATTTCACTGAAAGATGAATTTTCTGAAGATTGTACTAATATTTGGAAGTTGCATTTCAGACAACTCTCACAACATAAACCATAATGGTTAGGCTACAAATTTCCATATTGCAGCATTTTAAATTGATGAAGAAGCTGTAATAGAGCAATTACAATAATTTAAGCTACTTGTCTGTTGTTTCCATTGAGACAACACTAGCATATATAAACTAAATATATGAACTTGAATAACATTTCATGCTAAAATATAAATTCCACTTAAATATGAGTGCCCTCCACTAACGAAACAACACCTTATATTTTAAAATCCAGATAATTAACTCAAGAACCATACAACCAAATGTATATTTTCAGAATTAAAGAAAAAGTGTCGTACTAATAACTCCACAACTTCAATGTACCTTCTAAAAGGGCTTCACAGACTTCTTCTACGGTCACATTCAGCGCCCTCAGCAAAATTGCAATGTTTTGCGACTTTTTGGGGTCAAGGACCCTATTCTCTGGGTTTGGTGAAGGAAGAACTGACCGTGGAGTTATTTGATTTGGTTTCAAGCCCGGTGTATTTACAACAAACAATGACTCAATCATCTCCTCATTCAATCTGCAAGAACCAAACACTCATCAAGCATACTAAAAACAACCATAACATAGCAATATAATAACTGAACAATCGAAAAGCAACATCAGTTAAATGGCAGAATCTTACTTGAAAGAGCTTGATCGAAGATGATCCCACACCATTTCACGATCAGAGCTAGCTCTCACTTTATCCCAATGTAAAGGTTTCAGCTTCGGCTTTGAAGCCTCCTCCTCAACACTCTCCTCAGTTTTAGAACTTGGAGGCAATTCAACTGGAGAAACTTTAGTTGTGTTTTGCATCACAAAAGGCCTCGAAGGCGGTATTAAAGCAGGTGGCTGGCACATTGCTTGACCAACTGGTGTTGAAACCACAGGCAATTCCCATTGCTTCCTCTGTTTAGGCGACACCGATAGAGGCGGTGGTGGTGGTGGTGGTGGTGGTGGCGGAGGCGGTGGTGGAGGGGCTGAAATTGGATGTTCCAAAGCATTGTTAATTCTCACTGGAGATGAAATTTGATCAAAAACATTCAACATTCTTGGTGACTCATCTGGGCTTGATGATAAAGAAGAATCATTTGATTCTCTCGGAGTAGCATTTTCACTTTTCTTTGAAATTCTATCAGGTGATGCAGAAGCTGAAGATAACGAAGAAACACTCGATGATCTCGGTGACATATCTTGCTTCTTCACACGATGAGACCCCCCAACATTTGCATTTTTCTCCAAAACATCAAACAATTTTGAAGATTCATCATCTGGGTCCTTCTCCAACTCTCTCTCTGGTGAAGTTGAAGCTGAAGACAGCTCATTCCGATTCAAAAGATTAAATCTTGACGGTGACAATCTAGTATCCGGTGACGTAGAAGCTATAGAAAGTGACGGCGACTTAATAATATTTCTGTCTGGGGAAGAATCCAAAGGCGACATCATTGCGAAAACCGACCGTGTCGGCATTGCTTGAGCTGTCTCGGGAGATTTCGGATCAGATCTTCTCGGACTCAAACTTATCGGGGGCGATATACTCGCCGATAACGACCGAGAACTCGTCGACGAACACGAACAACTACTCGACTCGCTGCTCCTCCCTCCGATACCCGCCACAGCCGCAAAGTTTCTCCTCGAACCGGATCCGGTTCCGGTTCCGCCCAACGAAACTCTCGGAGAATAAAACTGTTCATCGTCATCCTCCGCCGCGCTGGAAGCCACGTCACCATTATGCTGTTGGTGATTCTCTTTAAAGCTAGCCTGCTGAGAGAGGGGCGGGAGCGGGCGGAGCTCCGGTGAAACGCAGTTGGTATTGCCGCGCGAATCGGTATCGGTAGTGGAATCGTCAATGCCAGCTCGCGAATTTACCAAAGTACCCAAGTAAAGAAACTCTGAGCTGGAGGAGGTGCGATTGGTCCTCAGCTTCTGAGCGTTCCTCGCGGAGGCATCGGCATTTGGATTCGGAGGGTAAATTCGGATACTGTTATTGTTACTGGTAGTGTTACTCTTGACGTCGGAGGTGGAGTGGAGGAGACGCATTTGACTGCGCTTGCGGCAGTAGAAAAAGACCAAAAGGCCCCCGACGAGGAGGGCGGAGAAGACAGAGGCGAAAGCGAGGATGAGGAGTTTTTGGGAATTCCGTTTGGGTTTGTCCGGGGAGCGGGGGAGGATGAGGGAGGAAATGTTAGCGGGGAAGGAAGCGAAGTTGGAGGGGGGAGGCGGGGAAGGAGGGGAAGGAGGGTAAGTTGGGAAGAATGGGGAATTGTTAGGGGTAGAAGCGGAAGAAAAAGGGATATTTGGAGTGGGAGGAGGAGGAGGAGGTGGTGGTGGAGATGGAGGGACAGCATCAAGTGGGAAAAATGGTTGATGGAGAATCCGACGGTTGGTGGTGATGGAGGTGCAGGATAAAAGGGAAGGTGCGCATGATAAGATCAAGAGGGATTTGATGAGCAAGGAGGAGCTGCTGCTGGGCATTGACATTGTCTCTGTGTTGTTGTTAACCCAAGAGAGAAAATGGTGGGAGGGAAGTTTTCTTTTGAGGGAAAATGAAAAAGGAAAGTGAGAGAAAATTGAGTGGGAGGGGAGGTGCGTCCAGCTAAGATTCTGCCAGCTGGCCTGGTGAGTGAGTGATTTATTATGGAGTCAAATATATTGAAATGAAAGTCACTTTCTTACTTTATTACTCCCTCTCCCTCTCCCTCTCCCCCTTTCTTAATTGATAAATTGGTTGTAATATGAATGTTAGTGTGTTCGCGGTGTGATTTGGGTCGATTTTTTCGTTTTTCACTTTAAATCATGCGGGTTGGCGGTTTGAGAAATTAGAAACCGAAATCGTAAATTTGATAAGGAAAATCGCGGCGGTTCGGGTTGGCGGTTTAGCGGTTTGGGCGGTTCGGGTCGGCGGTTTGGATTATAAATTTTTTTAAGGAAATTTTGTGTGTTTTCACATAATAATTGAAGAGAAAAAATACCTAATTTTCATTTATACGTTGCATATTGTCATATGATCATTAAATATCTTAAATTTCATGATTAGAGAAGAAGAATATATAAAATAATATCTAATTTGAATGCGGGTTGGCGGTTCGGGTCGCGGTTTGAGACAAAATTTACGGTTTTGGGCGGTTTAGGTCGCGGTTAGGTCAAAACCGCACACCGACCCGAAATTTGCGATTCAGTTCCAATTGACCCGAAATCATTTTTAATTTTTTTTTCAAACCACGCGGTACAATTCAGGTTGGTGCGGTTCGGGTCGGGTTGCGGTTTGACTCGAAACCGTGATCACCCCTAATGAATGTTATTAAAAAATATCTATCATAATCATATACCCCCATCAGCCTATCACCTCCAATCACCATCTTCGATTTTATTATAGTTATTTAGCAATCAATTATTATCTTTTGTTACATTGATTAATTCCTCCTTTACAAGTTACAACTTCATTTGCATAAATTAAAAAAGAAAAAAAAATCAACTTCATTTACATATGAAAATAAAATGAAATAATATTTTGTGGGGTCTCAACTCAAGTGGAGGTGAATTGGTTTGTATTTGTTTTTACTTAATTTATTTATTTATTGTAATTTGTTGATGACAAATGCGCCGAATATGGAGTCAATCAAAACGGTCTTATTTCACACTGTATCTTTGATTTTTCTTTGAACTCACTTCACAGTTCACACCTCTCTTGCTGGAATTTATCCCTTACCCTTCATTAAAAGTAATAATTTTATGACCATCATTATCAAGCCTTGGTTAATTAAATTAGTAAGTTACTTATGATATTTTTACTATATTACTTTCATTAACCTTTATAATTTTATTTTGTCAAGTATAATTAATGAAGTGGCTTACCCCCAACATTAATTTAGTAGGGATAAAATTTAATTTTTATAAAAAAAAAATTGATATGTTTTTCATTTTAGAATGAGTAAACTCGTAATTATTTTGATAATAAACAAGATTTTTTATTAATTTATAAAATATTTTTAATCGATTTTCAGATTGATGGCTCTGTCACTCATAGTTAAATCAGCAATGATATTACATATACAAACTTGAAATATAAGTTTTGTATCTTAAATTGATTCGGAACATATTGTGATTTTGTCGTAAATTCTTACATCAAAGTCATATAATAATTTTTATGAAAGTTGTTTATCATTTTCAATTTTATGAGTGTTATTTTATAAATATTAGCATTTACATAACACGTGTTCTCACAGGAAAAAAACAAAGTAAAAAAATAAATGTATATATATATATATATAGAAAAGAACACCGACACTTGACCATATGATAAAAATAATAATTGCATGTCACAACCGAAAAAAAAAATGTGTGAATATATGTATATAAATGATGAATAGGGCATAGTAACAACCAAAAATGTACTTGCAGATGCAGATGCTTCTCTCTAGGTTCCCATGAGAACATTTTTTTTTGTCAATGATCATGAATTGATAATTGAGGAAATTCACTTAAATTGAATAAAAAATACGTGGTGTAAAAGTCCGTCCCGTCAATTTTTCGGGACCCAATTAACTCAATTTTTTCTCATAAATTATTTGTGTTAACGGATTATTTTGATCCAAAACTTGAACTAATGAATGTATTCCGATAGAATGTAGGTATCCAAAATCTTATGTAATAGGTTTGACTAAAAAATAACGAGACGAATTGAAACATCTTTCTAGTAAAAGCCTAAAATGAAAAAGAAAGCAAAAACATAAGATTAATAATCATTTTAGTCATATAAATTTGGATCTAACTAATAATCACGACATAATTCAAAATCAACTGTGGGTTGTGTAATGAGATTACAAGCGAGAGTACAATAATTGGTGTGAGATTGCTATTGTTTTATTATATAATTGATGATAATCATATTTAATTTACTGCCTGGACTGCACTAGCATAGCATAAGCAAAATTGGACCGACATCAATTTAATAAATAAATAGTTACTATATGAAACTAAACTTTATTTCATTTTATTCATTATTCAATAAAATTAATTAATCAAGTCATATTTCATGTTCACGCATGTCTTGGTGGTGTAGGATTCAGGATATCATCTTGAGGTATTGGGTTCGAATCTAGGGAATGTGGTTTTTATAAGAGTTTGAGACAGTCGGGGGTTTTACTTGCTCCGCTTAAGCCCGAATATGGTGGTTTGGCAATGAGATTTCCAACGATTTAAAAAAAAAAAAGTTGTGAAAAAAAAATTTATAACATAGGTATTGGTATGGTCGTGACGGTGTATCATCATATTCAAAATTATTGACCATTATTTTTATCTGATTTGGGTTTCTAGTCTAATAGTACTCACTACTCACGTTCTTACTGAGTTTTTTTTTTTTTAATTATTACAAACTTATGAATATTACAATATGCTATCAACTGAGACTCTAGATACATACAATTATAGCACTGCCCAGAAATCAACCGAGACATAACTCGGGATTTACAAATTCTAAATCAGCCAAGACACAGCTTGTGAATCAACTCCTATATATGAGAACATATTCCTTCTAAAAGGGAAGGTTTGAGTCCCCACTGCTTTTGTGGGGACTCGAACTCATGTCTCTCACTTGGTGAGAGACATGAGTTACCAATGAGGCCAGTACCTCATTCGCACGTTCTTATTGAGTTTATATGTTAAGTTTCATCATCTTTTAAAAACATGGATATATGATAAATATCTTCTGAGAAATATGAGTAAATCTCTCACAATTATATCTTTAAAGAAGTGGGAATATATCTCTCGAGATGTAGGAATAGATTTTCGACCTTATCCACAATAAATATATGGATTGTACTATAAATGTAGAATCTAAAAAAAAAATTAAAAGAATGATGTGATTTTTAATTGAACATTTATGTGTTAAGAAATTAATAATTAAGTGAAAAGAATCGACTTTATTTTAAAAGTACCTTGTTTATATTTAAACTCCATTTAAATTTCTAGCTCTTCAATCTTCATTAAAACTAAAGAAGAGCATGAGTGGCACTTTGTGAGTCAATAACTTAGATACACCCAAATCCATACAAAAGAGTGGACAAAGTGCTTTTGGTGAATGAATTTAGAAGGCAAAAAAAATTAATGCATTCTTATCTTGTTTTTAGAAGCAACCATTTGTTTGATTCTCCCATTAATCGATTTAATTAAGCTTTTTTTTCTAACTTTAGGGCACCAAGTGAGGGAGAGAGTAAACCTTTTACATGCTTATTAAAGAAATTTGAAAGTACTTTTGTAAGAAATGCTTTTATTTGATCCTTCTTGTTTTTAAGAAGTGCTTTATATATATTTGAAATCGTTGAAAATCTCGTCGTCAAAGTATTAATTTCGGACTTAAACAGAGCATGTAAAATCTCCGACTGTCCCAGACTCTTACAAGAAACGCACTCACTGAATTCAAACCCAGAATCTCAAGGTAAGATCTTGAATCATACACCACAAAATCACACCACTTGAATATTGCTTTTTATATTTGTATAGTAGTTTTCTTTTCTTCTGATTTAACACAACAAACTTCAAAATAAAATGTTTGTGCTTTCAAAATCTTTGCCAAACAAAACTTTAAAAAGCATCCCAAATCTGGCTTTCTTTGATTGTATGTCTTTTTGTTACACTCATTCCCTAATAAATAAACTTAAGTGTACCCATCTTCTTAATTTACAAAAACATTTGTGATCCCACATTAGCTTTCTTGCACTCATTGTCAAACCAAAATGGCTTTCTTTACTCGCCCTTTAGGACTTGTACAAAACACCAAATGCTTTCATTGAAAAAAAGTTGGCATATCTTAAAATGTCAAAAAAAGCATAGAGCAAATTTTTTTTCTTTTTGGTTTATCTTTAGTTAAATAAATCATTAAATTGATTAATTTGAACTAAATATTTATGTTAGCTTGATCACAATTCAAACTGTAGAAACAATTTACCTGTAAAAAAATACAGATAAGACTACGTACATTAAGATCTTTCTCAAACTCCATTTATAGCGGAAGTTTTATACACTAGGTACCACCTTTTATAAGTTTGACAAATGTTACCTAATCTTGGCTGAATAATTTATCAAGGAATTGTCTGAGTACATTTAAAACCACCATCTTGAATCTTATGTCACATTACAACATTTTGGTCACTCAAATTAGGATTCATGTTCCCTTCCATCATGTGTTGCACAAAAACATGGATTTAAGGAACAACAAAAACAAAAAATGGGCAAATGCTATCTCAAGTGATGATGTATTCAAAGATGCTGCTTGGAAATTGGAATCTTATTGGTTCTCTTACTTTATTTTTATGAGTTGTGAAATTTATTTACCCTCTTGAGTATAAGCAAGTAATATATTAGCAAATTGGTTTTGTTATTGAACAGCCTCAAGCTTTTAAAGAAGCAAACTTTATAGGATACCCTATTAAAAGAAGATAGAAAAGAAAAAAGGAATAGAAAATAAAGCAAGAAATGTAAAGATGAGCAAGCAATATATATAACAACAATATGGCCACACAAAAATGAAACTATAGTAGCATATAAAAGAGCTATCAAAAAGGGAATAAAGGAAACCATAAATGATGATTATCTTTAGGAGCATGAAAGAGCACTTATAAAGCAAAAGAATATCCAAAATGAAGTGGGGGCAAAACCAATGGAGTATTGTTATTTTTCTTTCGGAAGAAGTTACTAATTATTTTTTTTAATGATCTACAAGATTAGGAGATTGAATCAAGTCATAAGAAGAATGTTTGGTTGATAAATAATTCTTTTTTTTTTTTTTCGAATCCCTCAGTTATTATGATCACCCCAATACGGTAATAGGATATGTTGAAAATCTATGCCGACTAACAATAATTTCTATCTAATTAGTTAAATATATCATGATTTACAAAGTAGACTCGAAAAATATACAAATTATTGTGAAAGTCGTTGGTTGAGTATTAACACAACTAACTAACATTCAATTATGAATGTTCTTTTTTTTCAAAAAATTTCAAAGTATAATAATAATGAGTAATTTATAAGACTGATTGGAAAAAGGAAGTAAATCAATTTTACTATTGTTTGTCCAATCCATCATGAAGAAGTTTTCATCATCTTGGCAGCCAAATCCATCTCACATGGTGAACAACTAAGCTTGTTTAAAATAATATATATATATATTAATGATTCCAAATCTTGTTTCTTAAATCTTGTTTCTTTGTTGGTGCATACATTCAATTCATTAAAGCTATAATTCAATTGGCTTGATTTGCTTGCTTCCTAGAGAACAAGCACACACCCAATTTAGACATTCAAAAGAACTTTCCATCCATTGGTTGTATGTCTTTGGAGTTCAAATTTTACAGGCTTACAGCTCAAGATGATTATATTATAAATCAATTTGATCCAAATTTTGACTTAAAAAATAACAACTCCTTACAATAATATTCAAATCTGGTGGCATTTATTTGGCTATTTATTATATTTGCCAATAAAGTGGGCCACCAAAATTGACTATAGGGGTACTATTATTATCATTTTTCATTTGCCTTTTTTGAGCATTGGATTTGGCACATACATAATACAATTGCTGTCAAAAAAGAATTTGTATTTTGGCAACATGCATCGCAGCTAGAAACCACTTCAGTTACTAGCCAATGAAAAGACTAAAATCAAAATAAATAAATGAGTTTTTGGATCATGCATGCTTCAACTTCAATCTACTAGATATTGAAGTGTTACCATGGGTTTATCAAATACCCCCAAGTTTTTTTTTTAGCAAATAAAATATAAAAAAAATCCTTGTAAAACAATTATTTAAAATCTGTAAGAATCCAAATAGAATTAAAATAGTATATGGATTTTATGAGAATCCACACAATCAATTAAAATTTTAATTGAATACACCCATACAAAAAAAACAAATAATAATAATAATAATTTGATAATCACAATCACGTAAAGGGTTGGTAAAAAACCCAAAATCGTCTCAATCCTAAATTTTAAATTAAACAATAACTTTCAAGGATTGAGTTGAGTGCCCATCTGAATAAAGCTTATTCGGAATTGTATGTTAAAATTAGCAGGAGAAGCTAATTCTTTCAAGGATTGAGTGCCCATGTGAATAAACCACAAGCAGATGCAGAAGTTAATCAATTGCTTATAATAACAAAGGAAATAATGATTTTCATTTCATTGACAAAATGGTTCCCTCAATGACACAACACTTTGTTCTCTCTAGTATTATTTGAAAAAGAATGCCATAAGAAATTGGGAATTCCATCATTCATGTTGGGCAAAATCAAGAAAAGAATTAGGCCCTTACAACCCATTTAGGATATGTTGGTCATTGCATTGCAATGACATAAAAGGTGAAGAGAGAAAAGCATCATGTACATTCCCTCTCTTGGTTTGGTTCATTCTTCCTAAAACTAAAAACTATCAAACCCCAATTTAAATCGTTCCTGAAACTAAGCTTGGACTTCTAGAAAAAAGCCAGGAAATAATTAAAAGAAGAAGGTTCCAGTAACGTGTACAAGCTGAGATATCCAATAACAAGATGTTTTATCTGTTACCAGCAATTATATTAGATCACTGTTATGATTAAAAAAAAAAAAAATCATATTTAGTCATTTTTACCTTGGATACAAACATTCTGCCCTGGTGAATTCACCTTTTTAACATTCTTTAGTCAGTTCAGAAGCTACTCTGCCAAAAAAAGAAAAGAAAAAGAGAATCATTCAAGATGGTCTCAAACTTGTAAATAAAAAGGAAAAATAAAAGAACAACAATAAGAACAAACAACTGAATTCCACAAAAACAAATAACCAAAGAAGTCTGTAAATTGCTGGAGATTCTGCATTATCCGTGGTAGTTTAGATACAAAAACTAAATTAATTACCGAGTGATATACAGCTGAGACATACACACACTGTTTATTAAATTGAAGATGGGCTTGCATTGCAATCTTTTGTTTGTGATAAGATCATTCATATATAAAGAGTGAAACATGAGGTAAAAAATGGAAAGCAAGATAAAAAAAAATAGTGTGTGTATCCAAGGTAAAAATGATTAAAGAAATTTGATTCTGGCATTACCTCAAAAAATTGGACAATGATGCAAGTGGAAAAGGAAAACCCGTCTATAATCTCAACAACCACCATCTGAGAAAACAAATGAACTACAGTGTGCCACCATTTCAGCCTGCTACCTTTATCGCACCCATTTCATCAATTTTTGAGCTCTTATGCTGCAAAAAAAACAGAAGGCTTCATAAATATGTACTGAACTGACAGTATGTATATCAAGAAACTCACACCAGAAACAAGGAGCTAGCTAGTGATAACAAAAATCACCAATCTTTCAGCATTACCTTACTTTTGTTTTGCCTGTGAATGCCATTAAGATCTTCATTTCCATCCTGCTTCCTTTTCTGAAATTTAAAGTAAGTAGAAAGATTTATCATGGTAAATTTCAATGGAACATTTTATTTTTTACATTCAAAAGAATAATCAAAACACGAAATCCATTAGATATATGACTTCAGAACCAAGTGGCTATTCTTGAATCAGACCAGAACCAAAGCACCATCAATTTACTCTTCGCAGTCAGGAAAATTAGTTGATTTTGGGGGCACACAGGAATATATTTTGAAAGGGATGATGTCATTGTTGCAAAAAAGTTGACTTATTGACAATCTGCCCATCCATGTCTGTGATAAAAAAAGGGCACCCTACAAGTCTAATTTAAAGCCTCAACTTTTTCGTTATTTCCCCTTCATTTCATATTGTAATCAGTAAGATCTGAATCCAAGAGAGTAGCACTTTCCCAACCTTTTCGTGGTGTTTCTTTGACTGATCAGCACTTGAATCATGATGCCCACTTTTATCCTTCTTCTTGTCCTTGTCTTTGTCTTTATCCTTATTTTGATCTTTATGACGGTGCTTGTGCTTCTTATGCTCTCTATCCTTCTCCTTATCTTTGTCTCTGTGCTTTTTATGCTTCCTCTCTTTGTCTTTGGACTCACTTTTTGATTTTCCAGCAGGGGTAGGAAACCCCTTTTCTGCCTGAAGGAGAGAGAGAGATACTATATTATAAAAACATCTTAAGGAAAAGCACGCCCTTGCAGAAATATTAGTGTGAAGGCCAGCACACATAGCAAGAGCCAAGGTGTGTCATACTATGCAGGAAACATATTAAAGCAACTGAAACAATAATAACCTCAAGGAATTAGATTTCTTACAGGAGGCAAATCAACAGGAGTAGTTTCCCTCAGTTGGAAGGCTTCTCTGAGGACATCCAGGTCAAAATGCTGTATCCTTGCATTAATATCTCTGGAATTATTCTGAATAAGCTGATCCAGTTGCATCCCCTCTCCTTTTCTGATTTCTGTATCCCCCACTATATTGTGAAGATAATGAGTATCTGAAATTGACAAAGGAAGCGACCGCTTGCAGAAAACATCATGATGAGGCAACAACTTATAGTGGCTTATGAGATCAACAGCACCGGTCAGTTCCCTTGGTCCTAAATATTCAAACACAACAGTTTCTCATCAGTAAAACGCAAAAGATTAAAGGAGATGGGGAAAATGGAAGGGAGAGACGAAAAGATACTGTTTGAAAGTAGTCAGCAAACTGCAGGATGTGATGTGATAGGATATTTATAAGATATAAAGCTGGTAACAGAGTTGAATTATATATCAAATATAATCCAGAATGGGCAAGGCACACTCAAATATCAACTTTTACACTTCTCCATTATTCATACACCACGTTGATCAAAGTTAAAGAGTAAAGAAATTGCACTTTCAATTTTTTCCTATTTCCACTGAAATATACCATCTTCTCGATAAAAAAACTTAAAATGTACTATATTAAGATGCTTATATGGGTTTCATACTCATTCTAGTTATAGAAATAGTTTCTTGTTTTGTTTGGTTATACATCAATGCTTATACATAGATGTAGTGGAGTTTTATATCAGATAAGAAGCACGGATACTTGTAAACTTATAGCGTATTGCATATCGATACGTATCCAAGCTTGGATAACTTCGGATACTCTTGGATACATACCAAATACTTGTTTTTTAATTGTTTTATGTTTTTAATATTTTTTAAATTTCCAATACGTATAGGACACGTGAAGAAGAAGAGTTTTATTAGTTTTAAGATAATAGATAACTACACATTTTACACTTATTATTGGAAATATATATAATAGTAAATAATAAACAACTAGAGGTTTAAGTTAATTGAAAACTAAAGTTTTATTATTGGAAATAGACAATAGTATTTAAATTTTTAATACATGTAAAATTGTGTTAATAGTTGACAACTATAGTTTTATTATTGGAAAAAGATAATAATATTAAAACTTATAATTCATGTAAAATTGTCTTAAATTTACGTGTGTTAATAATTGACAACTATAATTTTATTAATGGAAATAGATAATGAGATTAAATCTTTTAATATATGTAACACTATGTTAATAAATTACATATTAATATAATCAAACTCCACTATATATATTTAACGTCTTCAAATAAATGTAATTATATATAAGCACACATATCATCATACCCTAATTTATATATATAAAAAAAAGTATCGGCATATCCATATCTTATCATATCCGAATTACGTATCCGAATCCGTGCTTCTTAGTATATCAACAGACAACCAATTGTATATTAAAGAAAATTTCCCCTTTCAATCTGTATTTCATTACTCTAAAATATTTTGGACTGATTCCCCGAAAACATCAGATACCTATGTAAAACATAAAACTTAAGAGATAAGTTCAGAAGAACTGTGCACAGATGGGAACTGGACAATCAAATTACAAAAACTTGTAACTCTCTTAAATTCTTAGGAAACATATGTAAACTTGTTTGTGATCATGTATTTACAGACGCACGTACACTAACACAAGCATAATAAATAATAACAGAAACATCAAAAAGAAAACAGACAACGATCTATGATAAAGCACCAAAATCTAAACATCTATCACCTCTTCCAAAACTCTTGCGTTCGGGATCCATAGCTCAAAACTTGATCATTATCAGCTGCAATATATAGAGAGAACTAATACTTATCAATCAATAGAATAATAGTAATTGAGATGATAAAGTATGGGTCTAAAGTTCCATCAGAAGTTGAGCATGCACATAAAAATAAGGGAGTGCCAAACTGCACAACAAGAATAAATGTATTTAACATAAGAATTATCACATCAAACACCTTAAGAGCTGTTTGAAAATAAACAACAGCATGGGAGGCCAGCTACCACATTAGCCTCTATGTTAATTGAAAATTGGTTCATTTCCTTTCTCTCGGCAGGTTTGCAAATAATGTAATCGTTCATTACCATTCCAAGATGGTATACATGTTCATTTATTTCCAGTACCAATGAAGGGGGGCCGGGTCCACAATTTCCAAAAAATAAAACATGACAACATGAACAAAAACCTCTGTTGCTTAGGGCAAAATCAACTAGCCCGATAAAAGAGATGCAGACATTATCATTTCACCTCAATCGGATTCAGTAACAAGGATATTAATGCACTGATAGCCTAATTATATATGCCTTAAACTTAAACTGTTAGAATTGAATCACTTCAAGGGACGAGGTACTTTAAACTATTTGCAGATACGATAAAGTACAATTAATTATTGAAGCTAACTTGTATTCTTAGTTGTTTCTAAGAAAGTGTTTCAAGCAAAGCCGCCAACATTGTTCAGTTTCAGACACAGAAACAAATATACCCCGGAAAGGTTTCTATTGCTGTCCCGCTTCAATCATTTCAAATCATTCTCGACTCCAGCCGGCCCCTTAGCCAGTATGATCGCTCAAAAAGAACACAAATATTCATTTCAAGATTTCACTGTTTGCTTTCCAAAATTCTATCACCCACGTTTCTGAAATCTAAATCGAAACAATAACACAAATTAACTGATATTCGATTACTTACTTACGCATACTAATACCTATTCATTTTTTTGTCGGCTTAACTATACACAGGAAGCTGTAATTTGTAAACCCTTAGCGAACTTGAGAAACCATAATGAAATACTAAACATGGCAAAATAACCTGAAACGTTAATTCAAGATTCTTATTCTTAATTCTTTCTTCAGATCACGAGGTCAACGCCGTAAATTGGAGCTCCTATCTCCTTCCTCGAGTCTACAATTCACTCCCTCAAATCCAAGAAAATGTTAGCATTGGCCTTGAAGTTGCAAAATTTTACAGATTTGCCACCAGTGCGCAGCGCTTCTTTCGGAGCTGAAATTGGGGGTGATTGATAGATCAAAGAAGGTTCGGGAAAGAACGATGTGATAAGATGGAAACGTTTACTAGTACTAGGGTTTGGAGGTAATAAAAAGTCGAAACGAAGTCGGAGGAGACGATGATTCGGCTGTTTCGCTTCTCCCTGATTGCTTAACTTAATTGCCACCACAGTTTTTTTTGATATTGATACTCAATCAAATAGTTTATTATTTTTATTGATAGATGTGATTTTTATATATAAGATCGAAAAATATTGGTTCTAAAAACATCAATTTCTAATATATCAAATCCGATTATATAAGTTAAAATTAATGTTGACTAGATTGTCATATCTCCTATGCAACAGCAGAGTTTAGTAAAAAATCAAATTTATGCAACAGCAGAGTTTAGTAAAAAATCAAATTCATGACTGATCATTTTCGAAGTCCATAATACCAAATGTCAAGTGATATATCTAGTTATTTCCATCATTGGCAGCAGCAACAAACAGTGATCCCCTATATTTGCCTTTCAAAAATATTTCATCAAGTGTTATTACCCGTCTGATCGATGATAAAAAACCCCAAACACTTTAACCCATTTCAACGAAATGATAAAAAAACTGACATTCCTCATTTGTATACAAATGAGTCAATGTTCTAGGATTAGTACACTGCAATACATGTGAATATAATGGCAACAATACATAAGCCCATTCTGCAGAACCTCAGACATCTTGTATTACAAACTCTGTCGACCTCCCTACTTGATTATACGATAATTGAACCTCATACTCAATCGAATATCACTCACAGTATCTATTGACTTAACGGTTCTATTGACATCTAAAAATTTACCTTTGATAATGTCACCAACAACCCGATTACCAATACGACTACCTTCAGCACCAACATCATCTGAAGTTAAGGTGTGTGTTTTTACGTACTTAGTTACAATCCACTTCGAGTTTTGAACTTCGGAAACGCTCTTTGCTCGCACTATCCAGTCACAAGATTGATCAGTACATCGACTTTCAAATCTTGTGGTCGTTGACTTGCTTACTGATAGTTTTACAGTGTCCCCTTACAACAATCAGAGTCAAGTCTCTACGCAGCTCAAGTTTAGATGAGTAGCATTTGCCCACCCCAGTTCACCCCCACCCGATATTGATATTGTGGAAACTGATTTCGGTCGAGGTCCACAATCAAGAAAGTGAGCTGAGGGGCACAAACGAACCTGCAAAACAATAGTAGAGCGAAAGAGGAGGTTACTGCCCACCGGTGTGGTGGAAGCCGTAGGCACTCCGACGCTCAAGTTAGCCTGAGGGCGAATGAGTTCAAAATGAAAGGGTTAAGGTCTATGGAATACCTCAACCACATATTTGCTTGCCGTGAGGGCGGTGTATTGGAGTAGTGTCTTGATGATATGAGTAGTCTCCAGGAGAAGCCCCTCTCATTATTGCTTCGTCTTCTTATTTTATAGGTTCCCTGGTGCGGGGTCCCTATTCTGCCCGTTGGAGTCTTCTTCAATGATGGTTTAATTCAGGTGATTTATGTCTGATAACTGACGATCGTATTTCTCCTTCGAAACCGTCGACTTCATGGTGATGTTATGAATTCGGATTCTCTTCTTGATTTTCGTAACTGGTGTCCGTTGGCTCTTTTTATGTTAACGAGTTTGGGCCTGTAGGCGGCCCGTGGATCTACTAATGGGCTCCAGGTTTAGTGGTTGGCCTGTGGTAAATGTCGATTTTATCCCTGGGCCCAATTTTGGCCCGTACAGTTTGTGCCATACTCTCTAAGTCTGGAAGTCCTAGACTTGGGGAGTACCTTCGAGTCTGTCGAATGAATCAAGATATGGATAACTATTTCACTGATCTTGGCATTGGTCCAGAGCTAATCCACACGATGTCCCGTAATACAGTCGGGAGGAGGAAGAATTCATGTCTTCTTTTGCTTTCGACAATAGCCCATGAGGTGTCCTTGGTTTGTTTGAAACTGTCGAAGGCTTTTTGGGTATTAACCTCAATCTACATGTCGTATAGTGTAAGGGGGGCTCACATCTTTAGCTTGTGATCCGTGTGAGCTTATGGGGAATTTACAGTCAATGGTTTTAGGAGATATTTCACTCGACATGTAGTACAAAGATAGTGAAAACCATATTTCTATTTGACTTGACAATAGTCATTAGGGGTATGTCCCCGGTCAACTTAACCAGATGGTGGTTTAGGAGTAATCTCATTCGACTTGTCGTATGAGGCGAGTGAATTTCATGATTCTATTTTACTCGACATGAGTCATCAGAGATATGTCCCTGGTCGACTGAACCAGATGATGGTTCAGGAGGAATCTCACTCGACTTGTCGTATGAGGCGAGTGAATTCCAAGATTCTATGACTCGACACGAGTCATCTAGGGGATGTCCCCCGTCGACTGAACCAAATGGTGGCTCAAGAGTAATCTCACTCGACTTGTCGTATGAGGCGAGTGAATTCCATGTTTCTATGACTCCACATGAGTCATAGGGGGTATGTCCCTAGTCGACTAAACCAGATGATGTTCAGGAGTAATCTTACTCGACTTGTCGTATGAGGCGAGTGAATTCCAAGATTCTATGACTCAACATGAGTCATCTGAGGGATGTCCCCGGTCGACTGAACCAGATGGTGGTTCAGGAGTAATCACACTCGACTTGTCGTATGAGGCGAGTGTATTCATGATTCTATGACTCGACATGAGTCATCAGGGGTATGTCCCTGGTCGACTGAACTAGATGGTGGTTCATGAGTAATCTCACTCGACTTGTCGTATGAGGCGAGTGAATTCCGTGATTCTATTTTGACTCGACTAGAGTCATCTGGGGGATGTCCCCGATCGACTGAACCAGATGGTGGTTCATGAGTAATCACACTCGACTTGTCATATGAGGTGAGTGTATTCCATGATTCTATGACTCGACATGAGTCATCAGGGGTATGTCCCTGGTCGACTGAACCAGATGGTGGTTCATGAGTAATCACACTCGACTTGTCGTATGAGGCGAGTGTATTCCATGATTCTATGACTCGACATCAGTCATCAGGGGTATATCCCTGGTCGACTGAACCAGATGGTGGTTCATGAGTAATCTCACTCGACTTGTCGTATGAGGCGAGTGAATTCCGTGATTCTATTTTGACTCGACAAGAGTCATCTGAGGGATGTCCCCGGTCGACTGAACTAGATGGTAGTTCAGAAGTAATCTCACTCGACTTGTCGTATGAGGCGAGTGAATTCTATATTCTACGACTCGACATGAGTCATCTGGGGGATGTCCCCGGTCGACTGAACCAGATGATGGTTCAGGAGTAATCACACTCGACTTGTCGTATGAGGCGAGTGTTTTTCATGATTCTATGACTCGACATGAGTCATCAGGGGTATGTCCTTAGTCGACTGAACCAGATGGTGGTTCAGGAGTAATCTCACTCGACTTGTCGTATGAGGCGAGTGAATTCCAAGATTCTATGACTCGACATGAGTCATCAGGGGTATGTCCCTGGTCGACTGAACCAGATGGTGGTTCAGGAGTAATCTCACTCGACTTGTCGTATGAGGCGAGTGAATTCCGTGATTCTATTTTGACTCGACATGAGTCATCATGGGTATGTCCCTAGTCGACTGAACTAGATGGTGGTTTAGGAGTAATCTCACTCGACTTGTCGTTTGAGGCGAGCGAATTCCAAGATTCTATGACTCGGCATGAGTCATCTGGGGGATGTCCCCGGTCGACTGAACCAGATGATGGTTCATAGTAATCTCACTTGAGTTACCGTATGAGGCTAGTGATTTCCTAAAATGTCGTGTCGAGAGGTCGCTGCTATGGTACCTATTTTTTATTAGGTGTTAAGTCGAATGGCGAATAGATATTGCGTCAACCTTGTATAGATGTTGTGTCGAATCGATATTCCAAGGGTATTGATCTTACGTTTGAGGTGGCGTCGAATGATCAAACAACTCGTAAAAGTGGTTGCTTAAACGTTGAATCAACCTCTGACTTGATGAGTACATTACATGTATTTAGATTTCTGATTTTCGTGTCAAACGGGGAAGAGACTAATGAAATTTACTGACGTTGTGGCGAGTGCACAACATCTAATTGTGACAAGCCTGATTGTAACTTTTTTCCATTCGACGATACCCGATAGAAGGATTCTGGATTTTCCACGTGTCATTAAATGCAGTAAAACCTAATGTAAATAACGAGGCGTCCATTTGGCGCCAAATTTTAGGTAACGTGTATATAAAGGAGCTTTGCGTGTTTCATTTCGCCTCATCCGGAAGTCGAGTAAGGAGTGCTCTCAAGTGTTTCAAGGTATTCTTCGAAATCTTCCTCTTGTTCTTCATTTCTTTAAACATTCATAGTGATTATTCAAGCTGTTCTTAGGTAATTTGGCTGTTTGATCTTCAGGTTTGTGTGATTTGTTTTAAACTTGTGTTTGTGGGTTTTGATCTTTAGGAGGTAGGTTACTAGAGAGTTTAGTTGTTTTTATGCTTGTCGTTTGGAAGATGTCGAGTGGAGAATCTTTAGGCAGCTTAGGTGCCAAGGTTGATAGTTATGTCGAGTCGTCAAGTGAAACCAAGAAATCATCAAGTGAGACCAAGGATTATGTAGAGTACAAAGATCGGTCGTACCAGGAGTTGATCGAGGATGGCGTAGTTACCTTGGCTAGGCCTTCTCAAGAAACCCCTGCTGAGGCTATACCATTAAGGTATTTGCCCGCAGTTGGGGAGCCGAGTAAATTTCCATGTACGATTGAACCCACTAACTTACTATCAAAAAATCCTGCAAGTCGAATGACTGGGAAAATATTGAGGGAACTCAGCTGTATGTATAGGTTCCCTAATTCTTTGGAACTCCGGGTGCCTTCGTCGAATGAAATAATCGATTACAAGCTTCCGGGGTGGATGAGATTCTATGTACGTCCATTTTTTGTAGGGCTGAGGTTTCCTATTCCGAGACTGGTTTGGGAGGTTTTGGATCATTTCGGAGTTGCTGCTTCACAGCTGATGCCAATGCGTGGAGGATTTTATTGTCGATTGAATGTTTGTCTTTCGAATTGGGAGTACTTTTTTAGGTAAATGATGTTTTAGAGACGTACTACCTGAAGGAGCATTTGAAGGAGAAAGGAAGATATACATTGATCCTTCGTCAGAGAAAGACGCATTTAGTTACTAGATTGCCGACTAATGATAGGGGAAATTGACAGTCTTATTATTTCTTTGCAAAGGGTGAGGGTATATTTGGATCGACCTGGGCTGGTCGTATCTCAGAATTTTGGTGTTTGTCGAGTGAGTAACGTACTTTTGCTTAATTTCAATCTTTGAGTCATACTTGTGTCTTTGAATAACCATGTTCTTGTTGTTGCAGATCATCTACGAAACAAGTCATTCATCACGACTGCACGTACAATCTCCAACACCAAAGCCATTATGTCCCTGTCGGTTGAAAAAAGGGACTGTAAAACTATTTTAACGGAAAAGAGGTTAAGGTCGACTTCGTTATGGAAGGAAATCTATCATCGAGAAAAATGTAAGGTTCTGGCCTCATGTAACGACGTTTTGTCCGTGATAAATTGTAGATGGTCGTGTCAAAAGTTATATGGAGGATATAGATATCGAGAGCCCCTAAAACCCGAAGAATTTTTATGTGCAGAGGAAATGATGACTGGGCCATTCACCGTACCTTCACTCGACGAAATGAAGAGCCGGAAGAAGTCAAGAAGCTGAAGAAAAAAGAGCTAGAGGCTGAAAAAGAGGCTGGGCCTCAACAAAGAGAAGTTGTTTCAAGTGAGGGTGTCGCAGAGAAAGTGAAGTCGACTGCAACGATTTCTGCGGGGAAGAAAATGAAGTCTTTCGCTGAAGCGGAAGTGGAAGAGGACTCTGATAACCTCATCTTAAAGGTTTCACGAGAGTCGACTGCAATATCTGACCCTTCAAGCATTGACTCATTCGTAGAAGGACTTCTTCTTGAAGGGGATGAAGTAAGGTTGGCACAAATTGGCCCGGTGGAGGCCATGAAGAAAGCCATCGCATTAAATTATCAAGTGAGTAGAGCTACTTTTTTTTTGGTCGAATGATGTTCTGACTCGACTTCATCAGGCACTGGAATGTAGTCTATTCATGCGGAAGAATGTGGAATCCAATCAAAGGAGAATCAAAGAGCTGGAGAAATTGTTGTCGGTGGTGAAGAATGAGTCGTCAGAGCTGAATTCCGGGCTGGTCGCTTCTCAAAGGAAGGAAATAAGACTTGAGAAAGAACTTAAGGAAGTTAAGGCTGCTTTGAGGTTGGATAAAGAAACGGCCGAGCTGACAATCGACAGCTACAAAGAAGGTTTCGAGAACGTAAAGAAAGAAAAAGGAATTATTGTTAGAGCAAATGGAGGACATCGCCATCGACTCCATGATGAGAAACATATGTGATTTAATGAGGGAATTTGTAACTGGAAAACACGTAGACTGGAAGCCTGAGAAGTGGATTAGAGAATATGAAAGGCGTGAAGCCGGTATCTCTTCTTCGTTGGAGGACAATGGTGAAGAGAAAGGGTTGGAGTTCGAGTTGAAGAAGGATGAGGTGGAACCAGATGCATTTGCTGTTGTTGAAACGGAAGAGGTCGAAAAACATTTAGAGGGAGAAGATGTCGTTCCGGAAGCTGTCGAAACTCAATATGATGTTCCTGCCAATCTTCCTACGGCTACCGATAAAGCACCAGACAATGTCTTAGAAGTTTAAGGGTTTGAAATTAACTTTGAATTTTTTGTACGAAGTTTGAATTAGTGGTCTAACAGGAAGGCGGCAAGCCTCAATTGAACAATCGAGTTTTGTATATGTCAAATATGTCGTATGATATTCTATTGAACAGTCTTTTGATTTGTTGTACAAATGTCGACTGATATTTTAATGAACGATCTTTTATTGCAATTAGTCGAATGACTTCTACAAATTTCCTTATTTCATTCTTAAAACTACTATAAAAAAATAATTACAAATAAACAAACCACAAACATAAGTGTTACCGGATGAATCACTTAAGATGCATCGCGTTCCAACTGTTGCGCACGAGAGTCCCCTCCATAGTCTGTAGCTTGTAGGCTCATTTCCCGACAACTTTCGTGATGAGGTAAGGGCCTTCCCAATTTGGACCCAACTTCCCGTCTCCAATTTCCTTGGTGTTCTGGAACACTCTCCGTAGGACCCAATCTCCAGCCTTGAAAGTCCTACTTCTGACGTTTTTGTCGAAGTATCTGGCCATCCTTTGTTGATAAGCGGCCAGTCGAATGGAAGCTCGGTCTCTTGTCTCTTCAATCGTGTCGAGATTGAAATTCATCAGTCGTTGATTATTTTCTTCGTTGAGCCATTGGTAGCGTGTTGAAGGGATGACTTCTTCAGTTGGAATGACTGCTTCCGTTCCAAATGCTAATGCGAAAGGAGTTTCGCCTGTCGAAGACCTCACTGTTGTCATGTATGACCACAATACCCCTGGTAGTTCATCCGCCCATGCGCCCTTAGTCTTCTCCAACCTCTTCTTCAAAGTGTTCATGATTGTCTTGTTGGACGATTCGGCCTGACCGTTTGCTTGTGGAAAGCGTGGTGTCGAAAAATTCAATTTTATGCCCCAGGTCCTGCAAAAGTTTTGAAAGTGATGGCTGATGAATTGAGAGCCATTGTTAGTCACAATTTCTCTTGGTATGCCGAATCGACAAATGATGTTTTTCCATACGAATGTTTGAGCTTCTTTGTCGCGTACTCTAGCGAATGCTTCAGCTTCTATCCACTTTGAGTAATAATCTGTCATAACAAGCATGTAGATTCGTTGGCCAGACGCAGTTGGGAGTTTTCCTACTATGTCCATTCCCCACTTCATAAAAGGCCATGGAGATATGATGGGATTTAGTCTCTCTGGTGGAAGATGAGAAACTGGTGCAAATCTCTGGCATTTGTCACATTTTTTAGTGAATTCTGTGGAGTCAATTCTCATTGTCGGCCAATAATACCCAGTCGAATGCGCTCGAAGAGCCAGGCTCCTGCCACCAGAATGGTTCCCACACTCCCCTTCATGCAACTCTGTCAACACATGCTGTGCTTCGTCGTGTGTTAGGCACTTCAAATAAGGTCATGTGAAAGATCTTCTTAGCAGCTGTCCGTCGAACACAACGAACCTTGCAGACTGTCTCTGGACTTTTCTGGCTTGCACTTTGTCGTCTGGAAGCGAGCCTGTTTGTAAATACTCGACTATAGGTGCCATCCAGGTGTCGACCGAATCGACCGCTGCAACGACTGTTTCTTCCTTCCAAATTGCCGACCAGCACAAATATACTACAGGAATTGTTCGTGGTTTGTTCCCCTCCATCGTCGATCCGAGGGTTGCCAATGCATCTGCCTGTGAATTTTCGTTTCTTGGGACTTGGGTTATGGAAAATTTCTCAAATGTCGACCATATATCGTTTACCTTTTGTAGGTAGGATGCAATCGCTTGACCTCTGGCATGATAAGATCCTTTGATCTGGTTGACTATCAATTGAGAGTCGGATTTCACTTCTATCTCCATAGCCCCCAGTTCTTTAGCTAATAATAACCCTGCGATCAATGCCTCGTACTCTGCTTCATTGTTGGTAACTCTAAAACCACATTTGATTGCCTGTTGCAAAGTGTCACCTGTCGGGGTAGTTATCATGATTCCAAGACCGCAACCTTTCTTGTTGCTGGACCCGTCAACTGCTAACTTCCAAGGTATTGTCGGCTGAATGGAGTTGACCTTAGTTTCAGCCACTGCAAGGAGATCGGGGGAGAAGTCGGCCACAAAATCTGCAGTGCTTGAGATTTGATGGCGATCATAGTCTGGTAAGCTATATCGTGTTCCCCAAGTTCAATTGCCCATTTCATCAATCTTCATGACAATTCTGGTTTATGGAGTATGCTTCTTAAAGGATACGTCGTGTACACCGTGATCGGGTGTCCTTGAAAGTAAGGTTTGAGTTTTCGCGCGGCTGTGACAAGGGCGAAAACCAATTTCTCCATCAACGGGTAACGTGATTCTGCTCCCAACAATGCTTTGCTTACGTAGTAGACTGGTTGTTGAGTTCCCGACTCCTCTCTCACTAAAACTCCGCTAACCGCGTGTTCTGAAACTCCCAAATAGAGGTAGAGTCGCTCGTTGTCGTGTGGCTTCAACAATAAGGGAGGTGTAGGAAACAGAACCTGGGCGACGCCGTTCCTAGGCTCGCGGCCTAGTTGGGAAGTACTAAATAACATGGAGTCGCCACCCGGTGTGAACCGGGAAAATGAGATTAAGGCCGCACTCACCCCTCGCAAGGGAAGACCTCAACCGTTGGGTTCGGAATGGTCCCTTACTTATGTCACTTGTAATAAAAGGATTTATGTAATAATTTAACCAGGATTAAATAACATTTATTCCCAAAAATAACATGCTTCTAAATCATATGCATACATCAACAAGTTCGTCACAACATGCATCATCACATGGAAATCTCGTGAACATATTTCAATCCTATGATATGGAAAACTAAGAAACCATAATCATGCTTGAGTACTATCTCATGAACCTATTAACCAAATAACATGCTAACAGCCTAATCATGCTTGAATACAATCCCAAGAACACATAGAATGGATAAATGCAGGAATTCAAATAATACGGTTGGCTATATAACACAAGAAAGATCAACCAAGAGGCAATTATGCATGAATATGATAAGACAGACTCAGTTCAGTGTGTTCACGTTCATGTAGCGTTCGTAAACGCGTTCGAACGGAAATGAAACAGAATGCTCACGTTCGAGTAGCATTCGTAAACGCGTTCGAACAGAAATGAAACAGAATGCTCGCGTTCGTATGGCGTTGATGACGCGTTCGAACGGAAATGAGACCTGATGCATGATAAGGCAAAAATGCATGCGCGTTCGAGTTGCGTTCGTAAACGCGTTCGAACGGGAACATACCTGATGCATGAAATGGGACGCAATACATAAACAACCAAATAAAGGGGCGCGGCGAAGTACTGCCGTAAAGGTGGCCTTTTGGGGCTATTGATCTCTCAAAGAGAGGACCTTTAGACCAACATACTAAGCCCATGCGCGTCACATCACATCATGCATACAAACATAAAGACAATCATATTATTCTAAGTATGTCCGATTGAACGTGTCTTGCATCCAACCGAACACACATCAACCGGCGCGGCAAAGCATCGTGGTACAGGGCTTTAACCCCTCCCCATAGGGGATCTTTCATTCCACTTACTAAGCCCATGCGCTCGATTGAGTAATGCATAAATAAGCAACATGCAGAATTTAAGTGACGAAAAATAAATAAATAAATAAAAGCAACACAAAACAAGAGAATGTGCCGTTTACTCAAGTGGTACGTGGAGTTGTATCCCAAGTACAGACCGCACTACCGTCCATTCGGATTCGGCTACGGAATTTACGTCTGGGTTTCCATCCTATATACCACAAGAGACAACACTCTTCCATTTCATTCAAGCCACAACATGCATCCATAAACGACTCTCATGCGAATAGAATTCAATAATAATAACAAAAACAAATATAAACTAATGAAAAGGTACCCTCAGGTCTAACCTTTTAAATCACCTCTCGGATGTGCGGTACACGATCGTCGGAAGGGTGGATGCTCCGCAACTCTCCCGGTTCACTGGTTCACTGTTCTCGTTCGTTGTCTTACTGTTTTGAGTCGTCGTTCTCCGTCTTTTGCTACTGTTTCCTTGTGGTTTCGCTGCCGTCTCCTCTTTATCTTTTGCTTACTCTTTTGGGTGTGTTCTTCCTGTAATTTTTATGTGTGTTGTGTATGAGCTAGGGACTAGAGACTAGGGACTAGGGACTAGGGTCTAGGGACTAGGGACTAGGGACTAGGGTCTAGGGACTAGGGACTAGGGTCTAGGGACTAGAGACTAGGGTCTAGGGACTAGGGTTGAGAAGGTTGGTGAAGGGTTCTTTTTATAGGCAAAGGGTTGGGCTTGACAAGGAAAGAGATTTGGCTAATTAAAGAGGGATTTGATTTGGTGTTGGTTAAGGGAAGCAAGGGATTTGATTTGGTTTGGTTAAGGGAAGTCAAAGATTGAGGGGGGGACAAATCTTGGCTAGATAGGGAAGGTTGAATATTTGATTGGCTTGGTTTAGGAATACAATATTTTAAGTTAGGAATAATATATTGGTTGATTGATTTTAACTTGGTATGATTATATTTTGATTTAGTATGTGATTTGTTTAATTTAGGCATGATTTTAGTTTAAGTTGGTAATTGTTTATTTTATGTTTGGTATATGTTTTATTTAAGCATTTAATTAATTTAATTATTATCTTATTTAGTTAATGTTTTAATTAATATTTATTTATTTAAATTGGGATGTGTTTTATGGGCTTTGGGGGGCTAATCGGCTGGATGTGAGGCTAGCAGCAAAACCAGAATTACCGACACCGTTCGAACGCTTCCTCGAACGCGGCACGAACGCCCGCAATCCGTTTGACGTTCGAACGTAAACACGAACGCAGCACTAACGAAAACAGTGAACCTTGTTTATTCTGAATTTCCCCTCCGATGTCCGTTTCCCGTGACCTCCGTGACTTAAAAGGTAGTGTCTCCAAAATGAGACTCATCATAGGGACTTATGTGTAAAAATGCAGTGCCTACAGGAGGTGTAGTGAGGTACCGTTTGAGTCCTTTCAGTGCTTCCTCACAAGTAGGAGTCCATTCAAAGCTGTTTGCCTTCTTCAAAGCTGAAAAGAACAAAAAACTCTTATCTGTTGATTTGGAGATGAACCTGTTTAACGCGGCGATCCTCCCTGTCAGTCGCATGACGTCCTTCGGGCTGGAAGGAGATGGAATGTCGAGGATTGATCTAATCTGGTCCGGATTCGCTTCTATTCCCCTTCGAGTGACAACGTACCCCAAGAATTTCCCTGAGGCTACACCAAACGCACACTTAGTAGGATTCAATTTCATTCCGTACTTGTCCATGATGTCAAAGGCTTCTTCCAGATGATTAAGGTGTTTCTCCGATTTGATGGATTTCACCAGCATGTCGTCTATGTAAACCTCCATTGTCTTCCCAATCTGATCGTCGAACATCTTGTTGACCAGTCTTTGGTATGTTGCTCCCGCATTTTTTAAGCCGAATGGCATGACCTTGTAACAAAAAATCCCTCGGTTTGTGACAAAGGCTGTCTTCTCTTGATCGTCTGGATGCATGAAGATCTGGTTGTAGCCTGAATACGCATCCATAAAGCTTAATAACTCATGCCATGCTGTTGCGTCGACCATTGAATCGATATGTGGCAGTGGGAACGAGTCATTTGGACAAGCTTTGTTCAAATCCGTAAAGTTGATGCAGACTCTCCACTTTCCATTCTTTTTCTTCACAACAATAACATTCGCAAGCCATTCCGGAAATTGTACTTCTTTAACTGCTCCGTTCTGCAATAACTTCTGAATCTCTTCGTCAATGATTCGGTTCCTTTCTGGGGCGAACTTTCTTCTTTTCTGCCTAATTGGGGTGTGGTCTGGATCCACATGTAATTCGTGAGTAATGAGTTGCGGATCGATTCTAGTCATGTCTTTGTGAGACCATGCAAAACTGTCGTGTCGCCTCTTTAAGAATTCAATTAGGTCGGCCCTTAGTTTGGGATCTAAGTCAGCTCCAACTAATGCCTTGTGATTTGTAAACTGAGAGTGAATCTGGACCTCGTCAATCTTCTCTATATTTGGTAGAGTCAGTTCCGGAACACGAGTCTCAGTCTGTAATTGCTATGCTGACTGGGTTTTCACCTTCAAAGTCGTCTGGTAGCAGCTTATTGACGCCAATCTATCACCTTTAATTTCTTGAACTCCCCACTTGGTAGGGAACTTTATTACTTGATGGTACGTAGACGACACAGCCCTCATGTCGTGAATCCAAGGTCTGCCCATGATCAGATTGTAGGCTGAAGGGCTGTCTAAGACCAGAAATGTGGTCATTTTGTTGACTCCGGCTACGTAGACTGGGAGTGATATTTCCCCCATGGTGAATTTTTGCTCTCCGCTAAACCCAATCAGTATTGTTGTCCGCCGGTTTACTTTATCCAGCTCGGCCCCCATGTCAGCAAGGGCACTTGCGAAAATTATATTAGCTGAGGAGCCTGTGTCGGCCAGTACTCGTTTGATCATAAATTTGGCCACCTTCAAGGAAATAACTAAAGCGTCATGGTGGGGATTTAAATTGTGTGAATCCCCGTCGTCTGGAAACTCTATTATCGAATCCGTGAAGACTTTTTCCACAGACATCGAGGTATGTAAATTATTATTTGCCAGAGCCCTTGAATGTCGTTTAGCCGCCGAATATGTTGCTCCACTGATTCTCGATCCTCCTTAAATGACATTAACGGTGTTATTAATTGGGGGTGGTGGGGTTGGAATTTCTCATTGACCATCTCTCTCGTCCCTTCGCGCCAAGGTTGTTTTCCCTTTATCAGTGAGCAAATCCATCAGGAAACCTTTATTTAGTAGCTCCAGAACTTCTAATCTCAAAGCCACACATTCCGCTGTCGTATGACCATAGTCCATGTGGAACTCACACCACTTTCTAGTGTCCTTTTTAGTCGAATTGTCCATGGAGCGTGGAGGCCACTTTACTTCATTCCCCATCTTCTTAAGCACAGAGACCAGTTCCCCGGGAGAAATCGTAAAGTTGTAGTCTGGTAGCCTAGGTTTGCTTGTTGGCAGCTCCTCCCTACTTTTGTATGGCCTTTGTAGTCTGTTAATGCTTTTGTAGAAAGGTCGTCGTTCTCCTCTTGGTTGGTTCCTCCATTCCTTGTGAGAATGGATATCCATATCGTGTCGCCTGGGAGCAGCAGGCCTTCGGTCCACTCGCGCATTCGCAACATCTTCCCTTCTTTTATTTCTTTTATCTTATTCCCACCTTATTTCTACCTGGGCCTGTGCCATGACCTGGTCCATGGTGTAACACCGGAACTTTGTCAATTTCTTTTAGAGCCCACTGTCATAAATTAGTCCGTTCCGGAAGGCTTCGACAGCTGTAGGTTGGTGGAGATCCGGGACAGTAATTCTCTCCGGTTGAATCGGGCCACGTAGCTCCTCAATGACTCTCCCATTCTCTGCTGTATAGAATTAAGGTCGTCTGAAGTCTTTTCTAATTTGCATGAACTTGCAAAGTGTTGCACGAACTTGTCAGCTAGCTCTTGGTAGGACTCGATTGACCTGTAGGGTAGGTTAATGAACCAAGTAAGGGCAGGTCCCGCCAGAGTCTCCCCAAAGCATCTACACATTCCAGCCTCCCACTGACTTGGGGATAAGCCGGTTGACATCATCTTGTACTTGTAGTGTATTATGTGGTCGTCTGGGTCGGCAGACCCATCATATGGCTTCATTTCGGGTGGGCTGAATTTCCGGGGTAAATCAACAGCAACAATTGACTCCACAAACGGGGTATCAGAAATTGCTCCAGCCCTACATTCCTGACTGGTAGCCTTACCCCTGGTAGTCTCGACATTATTGCTTCCTTGAATTCAATCATTTCCCTTCTGATAGAGGTAGCGATTTGTTGGGATGGATCGATGAGAGAGTTGGCTCTTGCGAAGTAGGTTGGTGATTGTTGTTTGGCCCATCCGTCATGGCGAGATTGTTGGATTGCTTCGGCCGTCTGGATTGCTGGTTTGGCCTTGAGTATTATGCTGGGGATTGGATGATAACTGCTCCAGTTTTTTCTGTAGACTGTCGTTTGAGTTTCGCATCGTTAGATTCTCCACTTCAAGGGCTTGCAGTCGTTCTTGGAGCATGGCAAGTTGTGCCATTAAGGTATCCGGGTTTTGTTCATTGCTTGAGGCCATTTCTGACTGTTTTGTTGGTGTGTCTTACTTTTGTGAAATCCGCTCGTTAGCCCCACGGTGGGCGCCAAATTGTGGAAACTGATTTCGGTCGAGGTCCACAATCAAGAAAGTGAGTTGAAGGGCACGAACGAACCTGCAAAACAAGAGTAAAGCGAAAGAGGAGGTTACTGCCCACCGGTGTGGTGGAAGCCGTAGGCACTCCGACGCTCAAGTTAGCCTGAGGGCGAATGAGTTCAAAATGAAAGGGTTAAGGTCTATGGAATACCTCAACCGCATATTTGCTTGTCGTGAGGGCGGTGTATTGGAGTAGTGTCTTGAAGATATGAGTAGTCTCCAGGAGAAACCCATCTCTCTATTGCTTCGTCTTCTTATTTTATAGGTTCCCTGGTGCGGGGTCCCTATTCTGCCCGTTGGAGTATTCTTCAATGATGGTTTAATTCAGGTGATTTATGTCTGATAACTGACGATCGTATTTCTCCTTCGAAACCGTCGACTTCATGGTGATGTTTATGAATTCAGATTCTCTTCTTGATTTTCGAAACTGGTGTCCGTTGGCTCTTTTTATGTTAACGAGTTTGGGCCCGTAAGGCGGCCCGTGGATCTACTAATGGGCTCCAGGTTTAGTGGTTGGCCTTGTGGTAAATGTCGATTTTATCCCTGGGCCCAATTTTGGCCCGTACAGATATGTTGTTGTTTGAAGGCATATTCGTCGAAGAAATGATAGGAGGGAGACATCGAGATGCATTCAGTCGAATATTCATGAGAACTTCTTGAACCGTTGTTGAAAGACCAGCCATATCACATCCAGAAAACCCACCACTTGACCATGACCCTTGGACATTTTCGTTATCTCTACTTGTTGTATAATTATCACAGAGAGCTTCATCTGACACATTAAATGGAAATGATTGGCATATTATATTACAACTTGATGAAGAACGACCTATAGATTGTTGACCATCGCTAGTAGTAATCTTAACTCAAATATAACTCGACTACATTACCTTGTCGAGCGGCATTTGAGTGTAAATTTTAAAATCACTCACGATCATTTTGACTACTAATTTCAATAACTAAACGTCATTGTGAATATGACGAAATTAAACTTTTTCATGTTAACTTTGTACTCCATCTCACTTCTCTGCATTCACACATACAACATTTCCACTAACAGCTCATAAGTTGTGCCAATAGCAACTAGCTTTAAAAAAAAAAATATTATCCTCTATAATCATTACTACCATTATCTAATTTCTCTCAAGATCCATCAGTGTAGAAAGTTAGAGGTATTTGTTACATTTTAGACTTAGTAGAATATGAAGAAACTTCCGAAAATTGGTTGATAACAAAATGATTTGCTTTTGTAGTGAAAACAAATGAAAAATGTCTAGTTTTTATATAATTTTTTTCCTACTTCAGAGATACGAAGATCCGAATAATAATTTCGGATCTCCGGAGTTTTCAATAAAAAAATCAAAAAAATTTATCAGTTTCTCAAATCGTTCCATAAGAATGATTCAATTATCATATATTAAATATTTTTAAAATTTTAATAAAAATAATTTTAAAAATAAACGGGATTAATTAAAAAGTGGAGACAAATAACATAAATTGAAAAATAACAACCAACTAAAGATGCATATTTTAAGAAATGTAAGGGCTGTCAACAGACAGCCCGTGTAGAAGTTTCATTTGAGTTTTGGAAGCCAGGCCCATCCCCATAAGAAGCATTGTGCAGCTTCAGTTAAACAAAAGGCATAAAAAAGCATCAAAACCGTTTATCCTTGTGTATTGACTTAAGATGACGATTCTAACCTCAAATCTTATCACTTAATTAGTTGATTCTCTCTAATATATATTAAAAAAAAAAACCGCTAAATTTTTTTACATGAAGGTTAGGTAGCAACAAGAGGAAACAACGTACACGTAACAGCAATGGCATCTTTCTCTCAGATTCAAACATCGCTCGTCACGATGCTGCTAACGGCGTCGTTTTGCCAGCTCGAAGCGACCGGAATCAGAGAGGTAGTAGACGACGCTGTAGGTGAGCAGAGACAGAGACAGAGACAGAGAGAGTTCGATTACTTCAATTTGGCTCTGCAATGGCCTGGCACCCAATGTCAACACACTAGCTATTGCTGTCCCTCCAACGGTTGTTGCCGAGGGTAAATATTTCTTTTCTCTCTATTTTATTTAAATTTTCTTCACAGTTGATCGATTGATAGTATTTTAGTGAGATTCAAAATAAATTTTTTATTCTAAATTTTTTATTATTATTATTATTTTTTTGGTCGTGTTTTCACTCTTCCAATTTATTTATAGAGTTGCTTTTGTGCTTAACAAAGTTTATTGTTGGATTTTTTCTTTTCCAGGCCGAATGCTCCTACTGAATTTACAATCCGTAAGTATAATGGTTATGAATATGATCTTTTATATAGCAATTATGAATAATATGTAACTATTAAACTTGAAGTTCAAAAGGATGCAGATGGTTGATTTAAGAGTATTTTCGGAACAAATTCTTCATTCTTTAAAAGAATGGTATTAAATTTTTATTCTGTAGATGACTTGAACATATAAATATATGGAAATTTCTTAAGAATAGTAAAAACATAATGATGGAAATGTTCGATGTTTGGAGAAGAATGGACCGATTTAGTAGTAATAAATATTTTGGTACGGTTTCTGAGTAGTTGCTGATTTTTCCTTTGGTTCAACTATGTTTTCTGCTTTTGTAACTGTTCTTTTGGGTTTGCTGGTGTAAATAAATAACTTACAGATATTAGGGCATGGAATGAAATATACTCATTTAAGCTTCTGTGTTGGTATTTCAGATGGACTGTGGCCTGACTACAATGATGGATCCTGGCCTTCTTGCTGCGAGGAGTCTCAGTTTGATGAGAAAGAGGTATATCTTCGTGATCTCTGACGATGCAATGTTGTGTATTTGATATAGAGTTTTTGGTCTTTTTGTGTTTATTTCTTTTTGTAATATGTAGATCTCGACATTGCTTGATTCTCTGGAGAAGTATTGGCCATCATACAAATGTGGTTCAACATCAACTTGCAATGGCGGGAAAGGGTTATTTTGGGCTCATGAGGTGGTTATCAATTATACATTTTTATTTTTGGTTTCTAAATCATCCCTTACCATGTTTCAGTACTCACAGTGCTTTGTTCTTGTGTTCTTATGATGGCTGAATTCGGGGATATGCATTGACAGTGGGGTAATAATCTTCTGCTTTTCCAACATGATACATACAATATATATTCACTGGGAAAGCAATTACAAATGTTTAATTTCTTCCTTTTTCAAGTTGTGCTACTTCTAATTTGTCATTGTTACTTGCAGAGAAGCACGGAACTTGTTCTTTTCCTGTAGTTAGAGATGAATACAGTTACTTTTTAACTACTCTCAATGTGTACTTTAAATATAATGTTACGGTAAGTTTCAAAACTGGATTGTGGTTAAAATGCCCAATGACTGCATCATTATCTTTTTGATTCTTCTATTTCAGTTGAATTACATTGGAACTTGTTGGATGCAATTTCTATCTATTCCATTTGGTTTTTTCATTTGACTAAAGACTAATATTCTTTCTTGGTACAAAAACTTAATGTCAGAGAATACTGAGTGAAGCTGGATATCTTCCTTCAAATACTGAAAAATATCCTCTTGGAGGCATTGTCTCTGCCATTCAGAATGCTTTCCATGCAACCCCTAAACTGACTTGCTCGAGAGGTTCTGTGAACGAACTTCATCTATGCTTTTATAAGGATTTCGAGGTTAGAATCTGCCTTCTTCTTCAGATAATCAGAATATTTTAGCTGTAGGCCTTGACCTCTGAGCTTTACATTGTCTTTGTTCCAACTTAGAGAAAAGTACATGTTATAGAGTTGGTTGTAAACAGAGAAATTATGAGCTGATGTTTGGGGGTGAACATGTTTCCCCATCTTTCAGCATGATCCACCCTATCAAATTGTTTTTGCTCTATGATTTTTCATGCAGACAATCTTTTTTGTTTTTTTGTAGGTAACCTGTTTGTCTAGTTCCCCTATTTGAGTTCACTTGTCATGTAGAAAGTTGATGAGTTCTCTGACTTGTTATTTCAGCCTCGGGATTGTATAATTGAAACAAGCATGGAAAATGACAATTATTCCTCAAGCAGTTCATGTCCCAAATATGTTGGCTTGCCAATATATATGACATCGTGTAAGTCCCTTCTATCTGTACATTATCATTATCACTTGTACATTGGTTTAGTCACCTCAGAAGAGTTCTTGGTTGGATGTAAATTACCTGTTGTAAAATATGCTTGGAGAATATTCTTATCATAAGCAGGATAGAAAAAGGGATTTAACTAGGGTGAAAGTTGGTTGTTAGGTCAACTTTGTGCATTAGAAACTTCATGAACCACTTGATCACTGACCACATATATATGCGATTTTTATGATTGCCGAAGAAAGCTAATGTTGTTGAACTATTCTACAGGTTGAAAATGAATGCCAAATTTCCCCCCTCTAATGATTAGTCTAAAAAACCTTTTGCCATTTTTATTATTTTTGAATTTCAATAGGACAAATATTGATATTTTAGTTCAGCCTGAAGGAAGCTTCTTCTTGTACTCCTGAATGGAATTCTTGTAGATATGCTGAGCTGAGAAAATGAGTTGCATAGTCTCTGCTTGAAATATAAGGATGAAAAATGCTCTTCGGGGTATATACAGTCAAATTTCAAATGCAATTTACACTTGTCTTTGTCCTTGTTGTAGGGCTTGATGATGCCAAGGCTGCAATAATTCCATGGATGCTTGAAAATGAAACCCTCTAAGATCTCGGCTCGGCAGGTTTGTAATAGTTCCAACAATAAACTGGTACCTGATCATCATCTCAGACGTAAACATTGTGATTAATGTGCAATTAATCTGAAGCAATGTTCTTTAGCAGTTACTTTGAATTTTATTTATAATATATTTATATATATATATATTTTTAAATTGTGTGCCATTTGATCGGTGGTGAAGCATTCTTCTCTAGGCTAATTTCCGCTGTAATATTAGTAACGAACCCCATCTAAAAGATATGTATTATCTTATCCCAAACTGATCGAAAAGGTCATGAAAGAAAAGGAGAAAATTCTGCAAACATTAAACAACAAACCTGAACAGAAACAGGACGGATCAATGGCCATGAGTTCTCCACACGTCAACTTCCTCGATTAATATTCACTTTTGTGAAGATTTTGACAGTTATTTACACTCAAAAAATCATCAAATTTGAGACTTCTTATACGACTCATTAGGATATTATCCTCGTTAATAATTCATCATGGGGGAACTTTTTAATAATTTTATATTTATAATACGGTATTAGAGTTCACAATGATAATGGTTCTTAAATTCACATTTTATCCTAATTTTTTTTATTATATTATTATGATATGATTAATAATTTCAAAATACAAAAATGGTTTTGGACACCTACCTTTAGTCTCACATGATTAATTTTAATTACTTAATTAAAAAACATTTGATGGGTGTTAATGGATAAAATGGTCATCTTTTTAAATAAAAGGTTTCGACTTGCATGATACCAGATTTAATTTTCCTTTTCCTGTGATATTAAAAAAATAAAAACAATGAAAAAAATTTAATAATTGGGCCATTATATATTGTTCATCACTAGGCCCAATAAAAAAGCCCAGCTCTAATTCCGAAGCCATTGTTCTGTAATTATTATTTAATTGCAAATTTTTGTTTGGCTTCCGAGAAAAAATAACGGAGAAAGATATGTTGAGGACTCGATTGCTTTGGTTCACAGCAGGCCTTTCGCTTACCGGAGCTGCAATTGGGCAGTTCTTGTGGAAAGATCTTTTGACTGACCGTTATGCCCTTTCTGCTGATGTAATAGTCTCCTTCTCTGAATTCATGTTTGTTTCTTTTTAAATTATTATTGTTATTATTATTATTATTATTATTATTATTATTTATAAATGAAAAAGGAATAAGAAAATGTTAATGTTTTTTTTTTTTTTGGAATTTCATTTTGTTGTAGGTTAAGGAAAAATTTGATGCCCTTGAAGCTGGAGTGTCGAATCTTGAGTCAAATCTTCGTCAGGTAATTGTAATTTTTTTTATGGCAATGCATTAGCTATGAGGATTGTGTTTAATTAGTGTTATCAGGTTTAATTTGTTAATTGTTTTTTGCATCAACTTAGGAATATGATTGAGGATTAAGTTATGATCATTGTTAATGTTACCGTGTGATTAGTTGAGACTTTTAGCTAGTATGATTTCTTGTTTCATTTTATGATTATAATGTGGATATGGATATTTGGTTTGATTGATAGTAAGGTATCATATACGAAAGAGATGCGTTATTGGGAAACTTATGGTGAATTAATGCCACTGCAGTGGCATTTTTGTGGGATGGGATTATTGAGCTGTGAATTGCTGCGGTTTGAATTTGGCTGGAATACACAAATATTGGATTCTAGCTCTAATCTTCTTCACCCCGTTCCCGTTCAATAACTATCGTCTTCAACTAGTCGAGGCTGGTATTCTAGGGTTGAAACTTGGGTTCATTTTGAAAGAAATAATTTAGGTTTTGGTGAGCATGATATAGCGAAGGTGGGAAATGGTTGCGCTTGAAATTGTGCGGAATTGGATTTTAGCCAACATGGGCATTGTTAACATGAAATGTATGTTTCATACATGCTTTTATGGTTAACTTACTATGAAGTGTAATTTTTTAATGTTCAGAACAAAAACATACTTCTAATATTCATATTCGACAATAGAAGACTATTGTGCATGTAGTATTGGGAAAGAGGAGTGCATTATGTTTTAGCCGTTTTTTCAGAATAGTTATAATATGTCAAGTAAGGTCGGAGAAGACCTAAGTTGACATGAACATAAATAGTAAAATGAGACTTGGTATTTGCTGAACTTAATAAGACAATGATTTTGGATAGATCACAATGGTGTCTAAGGATTCATGTAGCCGACCCCTCCAGTGAAAAAATTGCTTTTGTTTGATTTGATTCTTGAATAGTTGTAGTGCAAAAGTGTTAATCTACAAATAATGTTTATTGTTTATACTGGCAGGTTGAAGGTTAGATTCTGTATGAAGCTCCAATGATTACAATGTTTCAGTTGTCCTCTTAAGTTACTCTTAATGTAATGGAACGAGTTCTTTTACTAATGGTCCAGAGCAATTCCTCTTGTAGAATTCACAATGTATCGATAATTACTTTTGTTTACCGATTTTCTCCTTCTCAACTCTCAATTACTAATGATTATGAAACTAATATGATATGAAACTGTTGGCTCTGAAAATCTGTGTTGTTGGGCATGCCAGAAGAACGGGTCCTCAAAATTAAAATCTGACTTCTAAAAAACAAACGTTGTGAAATGGATTCTCTACAATCCGAAAAGGATGAACAATCTAGACTATAATAGTATGCTGTAAAATAAATGAACATTGAATTGAAATGGTAAAAGAGTATTTACAGTACTGGAATCGTGATTACAAAAGGTTGTAGGAATTAATAAAAAGATTAAGACTAATGGAGACAAATGAATTCTAAAATGACTATGATTATTGGGAAAGAGTTTAAAAAGATTTGACTATGGAACAAAAATTACTGTTGCTGTTGGATGCATTTTTGTTTGTCTGTTGAGTTGTGTTGATTGTTGATCCCTTCAGTGATGCCTTCATTGCCTTTTATGATCTTACCACTAACTGCTCTTCTATGTTCCTGCTTATTTGCCTTACCTGGAGGAAATTGAATCATAATGGAAGAAATAATGCACATTATGGAGGAAATCGAATTCATGTTCCACTTTTGAAGCAGCCTTCGTGATAATTCTTGTCTTGATTCTTTAGGCTTGAGCCTAGCTCTCTCTTGTTAATTAGGTTGAGTTCTGAACATTTTAGGTGCAAACAATGCTCCCGCATGCTTTTGGCCTAAATGGCCAATTAATATGTATTTAGATTATTCAATTCTTACTGAATCCTCATGTTCTTCCATCTTGTTATTTTTTTCCTTTAACGTTCATAAAAAACCTCAAGAAAATTAAACCTATGGTGGCTTGTATAGAATTTGAAGTTGTTTTGAGAATTTAAATTAGATGACAACAATAAAATAAGATACTAAGGTTATGAGATCCACTTTTAATATTTTACATTTAGAAATCTCACTTTTTATAATATATAAATTATCATTATAACCTAATTAATTTACTTATGGAATTAACTATGCCAAAACATATAAAACCGGCCAAAAAGACGATAGTCATTTCTGTCGATAATTAGTTTTGCCAAGGTACTAAATGTGCCAAAAACACAAAATTAGCCTTAAAGGCGGTGATACCGTTCGTCTATAACGAGTCCAGTTAGGTACTCAATTATGCCGAAATGTATAAAACCAGCCATATAGCGGTAGAACATTTTGTCAATAATTAATTAAGATCTCAATTAATTATTATTCATGACTATTTATATATTATAATATAAGTGAGATTAATCTAAACTTTAAATAATAAAAGTTCCACACATTCCCCAAGCAGAAAGTAATTAGCTATTTATACTGTAATTAAAAACACACATAATTTTATTACTAAAATTAAAAGACATTATAAGAATTTTAACAAACAAAATAAAATCTTCAATTCCTTAAGTAGAAATCAAAGAAAGTATGAAAATGAAAATGAAATTATGATTTCTATTTATAGGAAAAAATAAAGACTTCCACCAATTTTCCCACCAAACACTCCATTAAACATGCAAATTGACAAATGTTTTTTTTTTTTTTTTTTTTTTTTTTTTTTTTTTTTTTTTAAAAAAATTTGATATTTAACACACTTTGGATTCTACATCAATATCGATCTTTAAACTTCAGAATTCGAAAATCTTATGACATCAACATAGTAGATCTTTGAGTCTTCTTTCATCTGGAACTTGAATCACATTAATCCGATATCAGAGTAAAATGATATGGCCAAAATACGAACATTGCACATGATTGGAATTTCCGAAGTTGTACAATGTTAGAACACCCTATTAAATTTTCGGCCTCCAAAATCCAAATGTCATGTCCATTTTTCTAGATATGCATCCAAAGTATTATTTCACATACATAAAAGATAAAAATCACAATAAAAAATATAAACCATAAATTTAAATATTATTATATAAACGTGCTAAATTAAGAAGATTAGTGAAACCACAAGTGTAAAATGATATTTATTCTCTCAATAAATATGTACTTTTTAGTCCCAATCACACCCCAACCAGTTTATTACTAGTCCCTAGTAATCTAAGCAAAAAGTAAAAAAGTCAAATTCTTATCCAAGTTAGTAGCTGTTTTCTTTCTTTATAAATTACCAAATAAGTAAATTCTACTGTACCTTTTACCATTCTCCATATATATAATTAACAAGGTATTAATCAACTTATTGTGCCCACAACATTCACAAGCGTAGTTGAAAAGAGGGAAATATTTTTGTCCTAAAGTTATATCAGAATTCATAACTTTTTAGCAATGGAAATTTATTTATAAATGTATTTTTTTTTAATAATACATTTTCAATCATTGTAAAGAGCTTTGGGCCAGTGACTCCCAAACCAGTTGGCTTTAGGGCACTAGGTGTTAAGATACCTCTACGGACTTAATTTGTAACATCCCCAATCCGGGAGATGCTACTGGCAGGGATAGACCGTAGTATCCATAGAATCCTCTAACTTCTGATAACTGTTATTCTTATCTCACATATATATAAACGCATGTATGGGACCATAACCTAACTCAACGACCATGTATGCAGAATACTCTTAATAATAAATACTATGTTTAAATACATATTTCAACACTGACAATAACTTCTATAATGCAATATATATATGACCATTACTATATAACATATATGTTACAAGACATTCTCTGAATCTGACTAAACTGGACTTAATCTCTGACTTGACTTGGTGGACCAACTCCCTAGCGATTGCTATCAGTATCCATTCTCCCGAGCTCGTCCTCTATGAATATGCAAAACAAAACACTGGGATGAGGTTAGATCGTTTGAACGATCTAAGTGAGTGGATGATTTAAAATGAAAACTGAAATACTATTATGGAAATGTTCGGTTCTAAAATCAAAATACAAGAAATAGTTTTATATGAAAACTCTTTTCTTGTCTGAAAAATCTGAATTCTTTTCTGAAAAATCTCGCATGAAATCTCTGGTAAAACTTTTCTTCTCTGAAAGTCTCTTATAAAACTGTTGTTTTATGAAAACTTTCATTTCTAGAAACATTTTTTAAAATCTGTATCTGAAACTATTTCTGAAATATGTATATGAAAACTATTTCTGAAAATTGATCTATGTCTCTGAAAACCTGACGTATGAGGGTATTACGTATTGCCGTCCCCACATGCTCCTAACTAGAGCTAGGAGTGCAAATCCTTGACTTTAGGGTGTTACGTATCGCCGTCCCCCAAAACATGCCACTCATGTCCCTGAACTAGTGGTCTTGGGGTGTTACGTATTGCCGTCACCCAAGCCACTGAACTAGAACTAGGGGTGCGAATCTATGCTACCCTCCAAGCCTTGAAACTAGGATATACGGGTATCTGTCATCCCTAGTCTTGAACTAGGATATGGGGGCGTTACGTATCACCATTCCTCTAGTCCTCTACATGTGCACATGTGCTATCCGTCAATTCCATATCTGAATCAAGTTACATACTGAGGTGGGTTTCCTCAATGTCTTGAAAATATAAAACTCATGTTTTGAAAACATTTCTTTTTTAAATCATCATTATTTGAAAAACAAATGCAATAAAATTCTGGCTAACGCCCTATATGTTTAAAAGTAAGTCTGATGTCAAAACTGTTAAATAAAATCATTTTGAGAAAGGAGGTCCACTCACTGGTTTGGAATTTGGCTGGTATTACTCGCTTGCAGAGGAAACTCCGGTTCTTACGATGATCTATAATTGACAACTTTGATTAGAAAATGGGTTGGGGAATATATTTTGAATTAAACTAAATTTATCCACTCAAGCACTTATTATTATTTCAAAGCATATCATCATTATATCATAGTGTACTGTGTATTCACGAACTGATACGAGACCCATATGGTGGCCTCTAACTTGCTGGGGTGGAACTGGAAAGAATTAAAACTGATTTGGGGAAAATTCTGATCTCGCGTCATGATGCAAGATGTTGCGCTTCGTGATGCGCATATTCCAGAAATGATTCTTTCTTAATTTTCCAGTATGCGTCGTGACGTTGATCCATTTGGCATCGCGACGCGCACCTGATTTCTAGGTTTTTTTCACTTGCTTTCTTAAGTCTAAAATGCCTTCTCAATACTTCTATATCAATTTTATTACAAAAATCATTCCATTAAACCTCTATAATTATCCACGACATTATCAACATCTCCCTCAATATCAATTTATATCTATTTTATATACTTCACTTAGTTTTATCCCAAAATCTTAACAAGTTGGGGTTTCTCAAAATCACCATTGTCTTAATACAAAAATCATACAATCATCATCAAATCATCAAAAATTAATGTATCACAAATTGGGTCATGATTTTCTTACCTCTTTTCCTTTGATTTCCAACACTTTTCCATAACTTTAATGGTTGCCAAACTTTTATCATTTGTTTCTTTTTCTCTCTTATCTTTTTCTTATTCTTCTCTTCTTCTTTTCTTATTCTTCTTCTCATGCTCACGTTCCCCTCTATTTCTCTACACAATTTCCATTTTTGGAATGGAGGAATAGTATCATATTTATAGAGGAAGATGGCTGATTTTGTGATGGATTTGAGTGGTTAGGATTAAGCCACCTCATCTTTTTTCTAGATAAATCCCAAAATTACTGTAGTAGTTACTAAATTTACGATTACTGACTTATTTCATGAAAGTAGTAGCTCTCGGTCTTAACTTTCTGACGATATAAAATTCATAAAAATTGGAGTTCGTATGAGAAAGTTATGGCTCAAATACCATGGGCTGTTCAGAGTAGAACATAATACAATTACGTATTGGAATTTCAAGGAATTCACCGATTATCCCCAACTTCGTTCCATGAATATATATGTGCTCGAACATAATTTATATTATATAACACTCGTCCCACAATGTGACAGCAACAGAATTTCTGATCGTTACATAATTGCTCGGATCTCAAATGTTAAAAGTTCTACCGTTTGACGCGAACAATCAATGCTTATAACACAGGCTCTACCGTTTGACGCAAACAATCACTGCTTGCTGAGTCAAGTCGTCCGGTTACTAAGTAAAAGCACAGTTAATTTCATTTTTTTTTAATATAAATACAAATTCCACTACTTTTAGGTGCTACTTCCAATAAACTAGAGAATTGAATATTATAAAATTTTCATTTACAACCCATGTTCATATTTTACCGTGTATATTGATAATACCTATCAAATAAGCATGTACATATCAAATTTAATCAATATTATGGAGAATTCAAAAATTTAATAATTTAAAAGGAAATAAATAAAAAAAACTTGTTAGGAATTACACTGAGATATGTCTCAGGAGCGAAAACTCCTTACACTGCCATCTCTGAACAACAATTCCACTAGGTTACTAAAAAAATTTATTTTTAGTTTGTGTGTAGTTTGAAAACACAAAAGAAAATCAAAACAAAATATTTTTTTTTTATTTTTTTACAAAAAAATAATAACAAAGCAAAAACAAAAGAAACACAATAATGAAACAAAAAAAAAAATAAAATTGACAAGTCAACTATTCTCTCCCCAACCAAATTGAGACATTGTCCCCGATGTCTAAAAAAGAAGAAGTATAGTTTAGAAGAAATCACATGGTTAGTGTGGAATTGACAATCGAATCTACTGCTACTAAAAAAAACTACAAGTTAAGATCCAGGTTTACTCTGGACTTCTTGCCACAATCGTTATCAGACTAGTTCAATTTATAAAGAATAAGGTCGATTTTTGGTTCATAAGCTAAGAGTTAGTCAATTAAATTATTAGCTTTACTTGCAATTAGGAAAATATCTTTTACTAGTTTTGAAATAAACCTATTTCTTCAGACATCTTCAAGAAACACAAAAAGAAAATCGAAAAATCTATCTTAAATAGTCCAATGGGTTCTCTGGTGAATGATCAAGTTTGCCTATGATGCCACTATGAATATTATTCCAATATACCCAACCCACTTAGTAAAGTAATAAAAGCATCAGCATGATTAATCACTTAAGTAAGTCTCTCAGATATACCTGAAACAACACATCTTCTCAATTGATTTTTCGATGATGTTATCATCTGTCAAAGGTTTTGGACTGATCCCCAAAACCTGATTGCCATATTCTTGTACGGCCTTTGAAACACACCCCATCAATCCAAGATTGCCACCGTCATATACTAAATGCATATTTCTTTTTGTCATAACTCTACCCAATTCTTTTGTAGCCTCAACAAATTCTGGTTTAGTTCCAAAGCTAGTTCCATAAAACACTCAGATATTAGTGACCCATCTTCTTGAAGTTGTCTCCATTTTATTCTCTCTTATCTGAATGTGTTGAAGAGAAGAATGACGAGCTGAATTTATAGATCCTAAAAAAGGGTGAGTAATAAATGCACTAGTACCCGCAAAATGATAATTGTCAGATGAACAATAAAATAGATTGCGAAAGTCAAAAAGTTTAGATACTGTCGGTGAAAATTAAAGTAAAGGAAATCAAAACAGTAAAATAAAGTAAATCAAAATAATAATTGAAACAATATGTATAGATAGTTGTGATTGTGGCTCACATCTTCTTTTGGTTTTACGTCCAGTAATGGCTTGAACGCCCTCTATGGGTCAGAGATATGCTTCCCATTAATTTTCTTATAAATTGGCAAACATGATTTTTTAAAGTCACATTCCCGAGACTATATTTTTGTCTTTCTTTTTGAAATTATGTATACAAATTGTGAATTACTCGATGAATATGTCCACTAGGATTCGTCTCACGAGTCAATGATATATCATCTAAATACTTATTACTCAAGCCATCTCTAATGAATTGAATTTTATCTTCGTGATTGTTATACACCATTCCTAAAGAACGACAACGAGTGTTGCATGACCAGCATGCACATTTATAATAAAAACTTAATTATTTAGCTCTTCGTTTCTTAGCATAGGTGCTTTTCCGTAAACCAGGAATGTGAGAAATGAAAGAGTCAGATGACTCACCTGCCAAGCGAACCCTTGCTTCAATTACCCAACGAATATCACTAGGAATACCATGGTTCATAAGAAGCCTCATTCTTTTAGTGCGTGCTTTGTAATTTTTCATTAGAGCATTTCGGGGAAGAGGCAGAAAATGATTGTGGAGTTTTACAAGAGTTTCTTCCATGCCTTGGTGATATGGAGTTATTTGTCTTTCTTGATCGCTTGTAAGAGAGGAAGAACTTCCCACATGGTAAGTTTGTTCATCTCCAAGAAATACATTCTTCAATTCTTCTGACAAAGGTTTCAATTCCAAATTAGATGTTTCCTCATGTTTTCATTCTTCAATTATTTCTAGTTCCTCAAGTTTTGGTTCTCTCCATTTTCTTCCAATACCTGTGTAGAATCAAGTAAAAAATCATTAGGAATATTTAATCTAATTGCATACTTAATTCAAGAAAATTAGGTATATAAATTTATGTAGGGTCAGATAAACTCCCATGGATATATTCTTTCATAATTGGTTTAATTAGATCCATGCTCTCGTCTTCACTATTCTCATCATATGGTTGTTTGCACATGTCAAAACTATTAAGCTTCAACGTCATATTACCAAAGGACAAATTCATTGTAATGACCCGTAGTTGTTACTGCTGCTTATGACTATACTGTTTTAAAAAGGAAGAAGGCATCTAAAAATAAATTATGTTGAGACCTAAATATACTTATGGAATGACTTTGGGGACAATCGGCAAATCCTTCAAAGTCCCAGGAAAAAACTGTACGATGTACTCCTTTGTATAGCCCGTGGTATTTGGGGCGTAACTTTCTAGTGTGATCTCAAATTTTTATGAATTTTATATCGTCGGAAAGCTGAGACCGAGATCTACAACTTTCATATAAATATTTTTCCAAATTCGAAGCAGAAGTTGGTCAAAATCACAGGTCAAAATTTTGATGAATAGTAACTACAAGTCAAAATGGAGAAAACTCAAACTTTCTACAGACTTCCACAGTTTTCTTCATTATTTTCCAAATATCAAATGAACCCACTATATAAAAGGTCCAATAGTCACAAATACCCATTTTAGAAACACAAAATTAGAAAGAAATAAGAAGAAATCGTGAGAAGAAGAAGAATAAGAAGAAGAAGAAGAAGAGGAAGAGAATAAAATAAAGAAATGAAGAGAAGAGAAGGGAAGAGTAAAGAAGCTTGGCATCCATGGAAGACTTGAAGAGTAAAGAAAAATCAAGAAAATGGAGGTAAGAAAACTTGACCAAAATTTTAAATTATGTGATTTGGATAAATTGATGTTAGGGAAGTTTAAATGACATGTTATATGATGCATATTGATGGTGGTTATGTAAAAGAATGAATTATGGAGTTAATGATTAAATTTAAAAGTTTAAAGGTTGATTTAAGTGTAATATTTTGAGGTTTAATGTGTAGTAATGATGATGTTATGGTAGTTTAGGATGGGTGGAGTTTAAAATTTTTTCAAAATATCGAATAAATTATTCAATATCTAATATGAATAATTTATTCATATTTCACTAAAACAATTTATTCAATATCAAATATCAACATAAATTCAATAGAAACTTCGTGAAACTTTTATGAAAACTGTTTTTCCGCAAAATGATGCAAAACACGTTTTCGACTGAACCAATCACCCGACACTTATGGAAACTACCCAGGTCAATTCCAATAGTCTCAGGACAGTTCATGGGCTGCTCGAACAGTGATGGATTTACTGTTTGGACAGCCGTCACCCGGTTGGCTCAAAATCCATTCGGTAACGCCGTTTTTCACCGTTTTCACTTATTTCAACTCCGAAACACTTTCTGGAAATCGTTCCAACTCCCAAAACACATCCAATAAATTCACAAGACATCACTTTCATCAAAAAATTTACTGAAATTCCAGATATGATCCAGAACAATAAATTACCAATTTTTCATACTTTAATCCAAATTTTCCAAGATTAATGTAATTAATCATAACACCAATCAAGTCACCACACATGAAGCACTCAAGAATAATTCTAGGTGCCATAAGAGTGGTCATAACACTATAGAATATCAACTCATCATCGAATGATTAATTTGGATACGAATTACACTAATTTCACCCAAATCTACTTCTCACATGCAATATCACTTCCAATCCATCATTCACAACCAAAAGCCCTAATTTTTCAGATTTTAAGGAATTCTAGAACCTTTCTAAATCATCAAGAAACAAGAAATCAAGTTTCTAAGCTTAGGTTTAAGTAGAGTACCTCTTAATCTCTTGAAATCCCAAACTTTTTTCTTGATTTTCGTTCAAATCTTCATGGATTCTTCAAACAAATTTGGAAACCAATTTTCTCTTTTAATTTTTGGCCATGGAGGTGATGAATGAATAAGAAAACAAATTTTCCCTTTTTAATCATCAAAATCGACTTTGGTATTAATGGAGGGGTATTTTGGTCATTTTGATGATTTAAATCAATAAATCAATTATTAAGCTTTAATTTTTGGCAAATCAAATTTGTACAATTTTATCTTAATAAATACATGCCATACAAATCAATAATAATTGGACAAATTTCATAATCACTATGAAAAATTGTAATTAATTAATTATTCAAATATTTAACAATTAAATATCCAAATAATTAATTAATGAATTATTATTATATATGTATTTTCATTTACAATAAATAACAAATACATATATTTATGGTATGTGTCAAAAACTCATTTGACAAATAATTAATGTGTATCTAATCGTATTATGGATCAAATACAAATACACAATAATTATTAGCGGAAAAAATCCCCTAATGCATGTGTTATCGTTTAACTGATTAAACGATCTGAATTAACTCATTTAATCCGGTAAAGTATTATGAATAATCCGTATTATTCATATCGAGTTGCCCAAGTTCTCAACGAGTACACTTCATATCGTGGGACTCTCTAAGTTTAGGTTTATTCATCATGAAATCCAATTTCGTGTCCATAATTCACCCACTCATGAATTATGACGACCACAGATAATCTCGCTAAACTATGCAAGCTGAGGTCATTGCATACGTATAATCCTTCCGTCACAGGCCATCCGTATTACACCTGGGATATAGATGAGAACGTCAAATCCGTTCGGTATAATACAATCGACTTTTAATTTACGATCTCTAAATAACAGTCGAAACTGATTTCCGAAGTTATACCACAGCCATGGATTTACTAGATTGTAAACACGTGCTGGATGCCTATGTCCTATACACAGGACTGACAGATTCTATCTTGATACGCACTGGATGTCATGAGCATCAGTCCACACTCTGATCATGGCTAGATCATTGATGTGACTGCCATCAAAGTGTGGAGGATAACTCATATATCCACAATGATATCTCAAGTCAAAAAACCACTATTCTCGCTCAACTCGAGAAGGTTCCTATTGACGTTGGTGTACCATATATTAGGAAACCTTCAGTGAGTCGTTCAGTGTCTTATCAAATAAACACCTACATGTCTATACGATTCTCCCAAGACTCATGGTTCATTGGGATAAACCATCGGCCAAATCACGATATACGACATATACTGGTCTCAGCGAATTTTACTAACCAACCCGTGTTAGTAAATCTTGACAAGGAACTTTATTTAAGGATATACAACTAATAGTGCGCTTCTCAATGTCAATTACAAACTACGTTGTAACTGTGCACTATACTGTAAATCCTAGGGTCTTTGTCCAATATACACATATCATTGAATCAGATTCAGTTTCGATCTAATCGTAATCAGATATCTAATCATGATTAAATAGAATAAGCGTATAAAAGACAATGGTGCTACCACTAAAATTAGTAATATTATGGAAAATAAAATTGCTCGTATTTATGAATCGAACATAAATACGATCCGGATTGGCACTTCAAACACCAACCCTAACAGAGTTTAGGTAAATTAATGGATTGTGTGTTTGAGGTATCATGGAAGCATTAGGAATGAAATTAGGAGAGTTTGGCTAAAGAAGAAGAATGACAGAATCTGCCCAGACTTTCGTTGTCGCGTCACGACGCGCGGCCAGAAAATTGGAAAGAAATTTAGGTGATGCGACGCGAGACAGAATTTTTCCAAACCAGTTTCAAACCTCCAGTTCCACCCTAGAGCGTTAGAGACCACCGTTAGGGTCTTATATCAGTTCGAACACATATCCTGTGCCAAATTATAACCGTCATAAACCTTGTGAATAATTCTGATGAATCTTTAAGTACCAAGAGTATTGAGATTATTTTACTACGATTGATTCTAATTGAGTTCCGATTATAGGTTATCCACAGGAATCATATTCTCATTCAACCAAGGATCCAGTGCCAGCCAGACTCAATAACAGTGAGTGGACAGTCTTTCTTTAAATTGATTTTCATTTTATTATTTTGATAACCGACTTATATTTACGCTTTACAGTGTTAGAATATTCTTTTTTAGAATATTTCTTTTTTAGTTATTATTCATATACGGTTATGTTTTGAGAAAATAAATGATTTTCAGAAACATTGTTTACACTTTTAAGATTCAAAATATGATTTTCATATTTTTCGAGGCATGAGGTAAAACCTCACCCCAATATGTAACTTGAGATACAGATGGAATTATCGGATTCAGAGGACATGTGCACATGTAGAGAGCCAGAATGACGGCTTAGGATTGTGTACCTGGACTATAGTTCAGAGCTTGGGCGATAGCATTGATCCGCACCCCCAGTTCTAGTGGTGGCTACACGTCCAGTTGAGTGGATGTTCTGGGCGAGGGGCGCCACCGTGGGGTGTAGAGAGATTACTAGTTCCCGGTTGATTATTCCCGAGCATGTCCAGTTGAGACGGTTCCTAGACGTAGAGTAATTTTCGATTTTCAATACATAATTTTTAGAGCTTCAGTACATAGTTTTCAGAATTCAGATTTTAGTAAACAGTTTTCAGAAACTAGATTTTAGAAACAGTTTTCAGAAAACAAGAGATTTAATGCTATTTTCAGGAAGTTCAGTTTTATAAAGAGATTTCATAAGAGGTGATTTTTTTGAAAACTTTAGTTTTAAAGACGTCATGATTTGTTTTGAGATTTTCAGTTTCATGTCCACTCACTTAGATGGTATAGTGATTTAACCCCCACCCTAGTTTTTGTGTTGTGCAGGACTTTCAGAGGATGAGTTCGGAAGGATGGATACCGATGCGGTCACTGGGTATGGAGTCCACCAGCATAGAGTCAGATAACATAAAAGTACAGTCATAGTTAAGTAGAGTTCTATGCATGTATTAGCATTGTATAAGTCTTTATAAGCATCCATTAAAGTGTTGTAAAAATAAGCATATTGAGTACACAATTATGAGTAATAAAAGTATTTTTATGATGATTGAGTTAGGTATGGCCCATGTGTATGACCTTGCATTTAAATAGTTAGTAGCAAAGAATTTAGTCGGAAAGTCAGAGGCTTAGGGTTAGTGCTGCTATCCCCTGCCGGTAACATCTCCCAGATCGGGGATGTTACAAAGATGTTTTCAGAGCATGGTCTAGGGAGTCAGTGACTACAGTGGGTAGAGTGTTGGGGTCTTGTATACTTAGTATGTTCGAGATACTAGTATGTATGGCACTACCTCTCCAGTGTCCAATCCTCGAGTAAGTTCTCAAGATCCTCAGACAGATTACCAAGTATTTCCATGGCTTCTGAATTCTGTTTCCTTACTCTAGTTAGGAATCATTCTGTAATCATCCTAGATTACTTTCGGAAGATCAGTACAAGCTAAGGAATCAGATAGTAAGTTCCAAAGTATGTTATCCAAGAAACTAAAAGGGAAGAGAAAGCTAGATGGAAAGTAAAGAAAATGTTAGGATGATTAAGTAGTCAGAAGTAAGAAAAGATGGAGATACAAGACCAAATCAGTAAGATAGCACATGAGCATATAATAGCCAAGAGAATAGAGAAAGCCAGACAAGTATTAGAGATTACCTAGTAGAAGTAAGACTCCTTTAATCCTTAGGAAAATCTTGCAAATGAATCCAATAGCCTTTGAAATCTTCCAATAGGTAGTGAGTTTCCCCGAGTAATAACAAGAGAGATAACAAAGGTAAAAACCCAAATTAGCCTTGAGGACTTTAATGGACCGAGATGCCAAAAGGAATTAGAGAACTCTAGATACCTAAATCCCAATCCAGATCCCCCCAAGCGAGAGATAGAAATACTTAGTTATCCTATTTCCCAACAATATGATAAAGACAAGACCCCGAATTATCTAGCATTTGAACCCTTCAGTGACACCAGATACGAGAGTAATCATGATAGAGCCTACCTCATACCTACTTTATATGAGGAATAGACTTTACCAGGACGCAGAGTATCAAAACAAGGATACCGAGGCTAGTAGAGATATAAAGATGTTTACCCTAGTCCTTACCAGCATAGGTCTAGATGACCATAAGAAATCTGACAAGAGTTCATATGGGATCTCAGAAGATTTATCACCTAGAAATAGATTAAGAAAGTTTCGAGGCTATTAGGAAGAAAACCCAGTGTAATCCAGAAGACAAGACCAGTCAGCACAAAGTTTGCAGAACCAGTAAAAGTTTACAAGACAGACCAATATGGTAAAACCTAAGGATCGGCCTACCAGCCAATAGAAAACCCTGGTAGTGCAAAAGAATAGACCCGTGATGGCAGAGATATTTATAAGTAAAAAGGTACTAGTATAGACTACAACACAACGTACTATAATAGTGATCAGTGGCAAGAGCAAAAGAGCATAGATTTAGAAAATAGCCATAAGAAACCACTAACCTCAGTACCATGGTATAGAGTCAAGTAATATGATATGGAGACAGTAAGAAGGAAACAGAGAAAGTTTGAAGATTTAGTATGTATATTGACATAAGAAACAAAATTTGGAGACAACGAGATAAGTAAAGACCTTCGAGAAATCAATAAAGCATAATGAATCTTAGGACATGGAATAGTCGACCAGGTCCTTACGGAACAAATGACTACTTTTCCTTTTAAAAATCACAATTCTAAAAAGCATGCGAACACTGATTAGATTACTACAAAGCCTAAGTGTAAGGCGGAAGTGCATATCCACAGACCCTTAGAAGATATATGTATTCCTTCCTTAGCTTAGAACCCAGTAAAGAGAAGGACCAAAAGAGCAGAGTAATAGACAGAATAAGGCAAGATGTAAGATGATAACATTTTACATGATCTAGAACAATTTGAAATTACCATAAACTGAACTAGTTTAGAGGCCATCAATCAAATTAAGAAGTCTTTATAGGAAAGAACTTAAAAAACAAAGAAATCAGAGAGAACGATTTGAAGGATTAAACAAGTAACTTATAAAGAGATCCACGATAATAAGAAGGAGGAAGTAGGTAAAAGAATAGCACCCGAACTTTTAGAAGATACCTAAAGCAATCAGAGGTGAAGAAGTTCTTAAGAAAATAAAAGTACAAGGAATTTACGGAACTATGATGAAGAAGAAAAGACTAGATGAAAAGTAATACCTGAATAAGAAATTTACTACAAATATCCTAAGACATTTAAGACTGAAAGAGAATTTTCAGAAGAATAGATAAGTAAGAAGTTGAAGGAACTGAAACAAGAAAGAAACCTACGCGGTAGGGTAAGTTTATTAAGGAAGAAAAACAAGATAGTATATTGAGACCCAGAGAGAGGAAGTAATAACCTCAGTAGGTTAAATAACAAGGGTAAGATAAGAAAAAGAACAGAGGAAGTATGAAAAAGTTCTTAGAAAGTACAACCTTAGAAGTGTAGGAACCGTTTCCTTAGCGCGATAGAAGTTGCTTGTGGTGGCACCGGGTCCGGTATGGATCTTCAAAATTTTCTCTGCCTTCTCCTTTTGTTGTAGTATTTAAGATCACTCAATTGGTGTCCAACACTTGGATCAACCACTCGATCTTCCGAATTATGACTCGAAACCAACAAACCAAATTGTGGGATTCACCCACAAAGATTAAATCTCTAAACTATTTAGAGTTTTAGGATGTTACAATGGTGTTTGGCTTTAGGAATTTCACAATACTTGTGAATGCTATAACTCTCTCTATTTTCTCTCAATTCTTTTCTCACATCAATTGTGTGATTGAATGCAAAGTGTTAACCCTAGGAAATGAGAGAAATGGTAGAGATTATATTCTCTTACACAAGCCAACTAACCTTGTCATTAAGCATCTAATGCTTTCTTGCAATGGCCAACATAAAAATTTGAATGCCATACCAAAGCATAAGAAATGTTAACTAAAGACAATGGCTTTGTCATTAAGCATTCAATGCTTTCTTTCAATGACAAATACATTAATGTGGATGCCATACCAAAGCATAAAATGCATTAGCTAATGACAAAACTATTAGGTGTATCCAAGCCACCTAATAGACATAATTGCTTGGATGACATGGTAAGCCATATGGCTTTGTCTCCAATGGTAAATAAAAATCAATATATTAATAATGATTTATTTACCTTCAATTATGTTGTAGTAATTATCTCATAATTATTACTAACTTGATTATCTCATAATCAAGACTTGATTATCTCATAATCAAAGAATTCTAGAAAATATTAAGTTAAACTAATTTAACATAGTTTTCATTTGTGACAAATAAATATAATGTGAGCATATAATTAGCAAAATCTAATTATATTAGGTTTGCTACAGTTAATCAAACTATCATAAGGACTAAATAGACTTACAGTTCCGAGCTACAATAATTCTGAAATATTAATTAAACTCTTTAATAAAATATTATGAATTATTAACTCAGCATTATTCCACGAAAATCTTGAAGTTGAACTCCCGTTACCGTAGATGGATTAAATAAACCGAACAACTTTGGTTTCCATCGATATAGTCATTACATATGGATATATCCGTTCACGAATATCTCATAAATAGAGCAGGGTCATAAGTCCGCTAAACCCCTCTAAATATTTTGTCTCTTAAGAACCATTGATTCTATAATGAACAATTAATTCATAACATTTATGAATATAAAACTTTCTATTCGCAATAGAAAAGTTGAGCGCTTAAATTGTTAAAAGTGATATTCATCTGCTTCTCGTAAGAAGGAGTGAATTCCATATCTATGTAAAATATTCCCAGCTACATACCAAACCATATTCTCAAAATACATAGTTATTGGCCGGGAATGCAACACCAGCCTCACTATAGTAAATCAAAGGACATAGCCTGTCATGCAGGAGTTCGTAGTACACTCAGGATTAAGATCGAATCTATATATGGCCATCTATTAGATAAAATGAATTTATTTGGTTAACGGATAGTAAAAGAAATTCATATTTATCTGAGTCCAGTCCTATATGATCTCATCATACAAGGTGCCTCCATTCCCATATCACTACATGAACGATCCCGGATCAAGGTTTTCATACAAGTATAGAATGGACCGCAACTATAGATAAACCACAAACAAAGTACCATCTTTATTTTCTCTCTATGGACTATTTGGATTACTAACTTTAGACTTAAATTCTCTTATGCATCAAACATACACTAAGTTTGAAGGTACAATAGTAATCAAGGTAAACAAGACAATTGGACAATATACGATATAATTCAAACAACTTTGATAAAATGAATAATGCATTTATTATTATTATAATAATCAATTTCGTTTACAATACATGAAGCTCTAGGACATAAATCCTAACAAGAAGAACTTCCCAATAGATACAATAAGTCCAAATAGTTAAAGGCAATCAAAGATGAAGTTGGAAAAGGTAAATCAAATAATTTTAGTACAAGTACCTTAGTGTGAGAAAGACGCCAAACCTACATCCATGGAAGATTCTAAGTTTATAATTCAGCAGTAAGCGCAACTAGATCACCATAACCAGAAAAGTTGTATAACGGAATGCTATAAGGATAAGAAGTAATCAGGCGATAACAGAGATATAAAGGAATCCGTGTTAGACACTGTAATGAATAGAGGAAGGAAAGGATATCTTGAGATAAGGAACTAGAGGCATAGAACACGGGAGTTCTTAGTATAATGTCAGACTTTCAGATACAGTTTGAGAATGAAATAAAGTAAGAGATAATTCTGCTAAAAGAGTTAAGGGAAAAGTTGATAAAATGGAGTACTACAGAAATAAAATAATAGACAAGTAACGATAAAGATTTTAAAGAACCAAAGGGCTGATGAAATGGTGAGTATGAGGGTGTATCTTAATAGAAGGACAGAGATCTAAATCAGGAAAATCTTTCAGGATAGAGTAGGACGAAACAAAAGGTGATAAAAATCTTTAAAGAAAGGTGGAGATTGAAGACGTTAAAGTGTATCAATGGTAGGATAAGAATACCTCATAAACAAAGGAAAAAGTAAAGCACATTAAGTACCCAGCCCAGACTTAGTTGACCAAACCACTACAATACGAGTCGTTTGGTAGGTATGTGGAATAGAACAAAACCGAGGAGATAAGTTATGCAGAGTTGCTATTAGCATATGAAGTGAATCTCCTAGACGTGTGATGATTCACGTGTATCTGATAAATGACCTTTAAGAAGTACTAGAATATATAACATGAATCAGGTATAAAATACCATGACCAGATTTGTATCAGTAATGAACATAAGATGTTAAAGGAACATGAACTATAGTCAGAACTGAGTCATTAAGGCCCCCAGTTATAGTAAGAAGTACTGATTAAGCAAACGTAAGTATATAATTTAGCCCCAATGAAATTACCATACCTAATTTTAGATTACTAACTTCGAACTGAAATCCTACTATATATGATACACATACACTAAGTCTGAAAGCACATAAGTAATCTAGGGTAAACAATATAACGTACAATATGCGATACTAAACAAACACTTTGATAAATGAATAATGTATCATTTTATTTCATAAAATATAATACTGTTCAAATTACATGAAGCTCTAGGGCATATATCCCAATAAGATATTCTTTAGGTTCATCCTAAAATCTTAGCGTAGACATTGTATTTTTGCATGGCCCGAGGATGAGTCTCTTATGAGGCACTTGTTTGGAATTTTAAATGGATTGTAAGGTTTAAATACTACTGGAGAAACCATCTACATCCGTAAAGATATAAACCATTACATCCGACTCGATATAATCATCACCTCCGACCAGACATACCTACACATCCGACTGGATATGCGTCGTGATTCCAATTTTGCAAAAAGACTATATCACTTTCATTCTTAGCTAATTTCCATAAAACCATATTCTTTCCTTCTTAAACACTTTCCCCAATTATCTTTTTCCTTATTACCACCTTCCATAATTATCAATTTCCTTTTTAGAGGAGATTATTTCCTTCTTAAACTAAGAAACCATCGCTATAAAAGAAAAACTTTACACAAACCAAATGAACCCTTCTTGATCTTAAAGTTTAGAAGCTTATAACTGATCATTTGCCAAAAATCAATGAAACACGCACACACATCAACAAAACAAAGACCCAAAAAACCTCTTAAATCTCTCTTTAGTTAAAGCCAACAATCAATAAAAACTCTCAAACGTGTTCTTGGAGGTGAGATATAACTAAGTTAAGACGTGATGGCCCATATCACTTAATTCTTCATTTACTGTTTTGACACAGTATCTCTGACCAGACATACATAAGTTATAAATTAAATCCGACTGTATATAATGTCACATCTGGCAACATGCTTTCCCACGGTATATATAATGGAAACCCGGATGTAAATTCCATAGTCGAATTCGAATGGACGGTACGACATGTACTTGGATATAACTCCACATACTAAGGAAATAATAGCCTATTTATTCCCTTATTTACTCATGTCTTTTTTTTTTATTCTTATTGTGAGACCAAGTCTCTTATTTTCCTTTTCCTATTTAAATTCTAATTGTTGATTTATCATTATCCCTCAAACCTCATTTCTCTTTATTTTTCCCCCAAATCCAACAGCCGCATACACACATATCCTAATAAAACTCAATAATTTCCCTATTTAAGCAATAACTAACCCTAAATTATTCCTTTAGTATGTTGGTTTTTGTGAATCAATTGAGAGTGAGTATTATATTGAATTTTCAGAGACCAGTAAACAGTAAAAGAGAGAAACAGATCTATAGAGAGAGAAAATAAAAAACCAGTGAGAGAAAATCCTCGTTCGTCATCTTCCGATTACCTTTTACGATGAGTGACCACTCTTGGAGAATTCCCTCACCAAGACGAAGCCAACACCACCGATCCGACCACCCGAACCGTCGCACGCACTCCCATGTGCCGCCGCATCGTCGCTCCATGCGCCCACGCGCCGCCATGCGTGCCATACACCTCCCAGACCAGAATCTTCCCCTTGTCACGATACACGGGTTAGACACCTCTTTTGCCTAATTCAGACCTTCGATTGTCATGAAACGAGCCAAAAATGAGAGTTAATGCCGTTCAATCGTTCGTCGGTGATCACCGAGTATCCGCCATTACCACCACTGGCGTTATGATCCTGGTGACGTGTTCAGTTTGTAAATCACCTCATTATGAAATTTTGAAGTCGTTGGAGCTCGGTATTTTATATTTTATAGTTTTAGGAGTGTATTTGTAAGATTTTGAAAGTTTTGGACTTATTTATAATTTGGCATGTTTAGGGACCTAAATGTATAATTTCCGATTTCTAGTAAGTAATAGGTGATAAATGAGAAGTTTAGGACTAAATTGATAATATTAGAGAGTATTGGGGTTAAATTACAAAATTTGAAAAGTTTAGGGGTAAAATTATAATTTTAGTAAAATATAGGGACTTGATCATAATTTTATAATTTTTTTTCCAATTTTAGCGAGGACATATAGATATAGAGTTTGCATGGATTGAGGTAAATTCAAGCACGATGATTCCCTTAACATAAATATTTGTTGATTGATGTTTGATATTTGAGTTTACGTAATATAATATATATAAATCCATATACATATATATATATGTATGTGTATATATATATACACACACACACACTCACACACATGTATATACATATTATGTATATGTATATATGTATATATGTGTATGTGTGTGTGTGTTGGAAAATTGATTGAAAAAATCGATAGCATGAGAATATAAATTGTGAATACAAATTTTGGGTATATTGTATGCTTGTACGATGAATCAAAGTATTTGAGTATTATGTGATTTTGAGATGAGTTGATGGATGAAATGCGATTAGATGTGTTGTATTGGATGCTATCTGAGATTATTGTTATGCTGTCAGATTTAGTATTAGATGAAATGCGATCAAATTTAGTTTGATTGAGATGTGTTGTTGTGAGTATATTTTGCCTGAGTTAGCTTTTGTATATTAATTTATATATATATATATATATTGTTGGTGAGGTCATATTAAGAGTATGAGTGTTTTTACTCACTGAGCTTTTTAAGCTCACCCCCATTTCCCAAACATCCCAAGTAGTTCGTCAGTGCAAAAGTAGCAGTATCAGTACCAAGATTTGACCACAGCCGTCAGTCGGGTTGGTCTAGACATTTCATTTGGCCTTTGAGGTATCTAACAGAGGAGGGCTTCCTGCTCATATGAAAGTTCAACATACATTATTAGATAAGCTCAAAATGACATAAGACGAGGATGAACAATGTGAGAAATGGAAAGCAAAGGCTGCATAGGGAGAGGTTACTACTTTCATATTGAGTTCAGAGGATGTATTACCTTTTAGGGATGAGTTGTGGCACCACCTATCAGAGCACTGAAACAGAGGATTTTGGATGAAGCTCATGATGACCCGTATAACATGCATCCTGAGAGTACCAAGATGTATCAGAATATGAAGAAAACATACTGGTGGTCGGGAATGAAGAGAGAGATTGTAGAGTTTGTATCTCGTTGTTTGGTTTGTCAGCAGGTCAAGGCAGAGAATCAACACCCAGCTGGATTACTCCAGCCTCTACCTATACCTGAGTAGCCATGGGAAAATCATTGCGATGGATTTTATAGTAAGGATACCGAGTACACATAAAGGTTACGATGTAATTTGGGTTATAGTGGACCGATTATCTATGTCTGCTCATTTTCTACCGATTCGAGTTATGTAGGGACCATGGAGGCTAGCAGAATTGTATGTGGAACAGATTATGTGGTTACATGGAGTACCAGCATCGATTATATCAAATAGAGATGCCAGATTCAATTCTCAATTTTTGTAGGGTTCTAAAAGTCTATGGGATCGAAGATTACAATGAGCACAACACTTCACCCTCAGACTGACGGGTAGTCTGAGTGAACTATTCAGACATTGGAGGACCTACTGAGATCGTGTATATTGAATTTTACTGGAGGATGCGATGGTCATTTACATCTGATAGAGTTTGCCTAAACAACAGCTTCTTGATGAGTAACAATATGACTTCATTTGAGGCATTGTATGAGAGGAGGTGCATGACTCCTATTTGTTAGGGCGGGGTTGGAGATAGGCACATTCATGGTTTAGACTTGGTTAATATGACATCTGAGAGGATCAGACTTATCCGAGCTAGACTGTTGGAGGTGCAGAGCCAACAGAAGAGTTATGCTGACGAAAGAAGAAAGGACATTGAGTTCCAAGTGTTGGACAATTTTGACCCATAGCATCACTATTTGTAAAAGACATTGTGGTTTTTGTACAAATTAACTATGTAATAAAGGAAATTTCTATTTTATCATTTTATAATTAGATTACTTGAATATATAAATGATAAAAGTCCTTATGATTAGTTCCAGATTAATAAGATATGAGACAATATCAATCCACAAACGGTTTAATCATTAAATATCCCTAGTCGTAGTATTATCGAGACTGGACATCGATAATATGGAATAGACTAGTATTACACTTGTGCGTGTTATAGAAACTTTACGGTATAGTTCTCATATATTTAAGTATTGGATACTTATGCAAGTGTGATAGAAGGTTGTGTTTGCTGATGGTACGGAATAGCTTCGCTCTGGATAGACCCCTCGGAATCCCATTGGTAGTATGACTATGTGTCTATGGGAATCGGAATCAGGGTAGGTGTATTTGGTCTTAACCTGAGACTTGCAACGCTATTACTTGCGACAATCAGTAGGCTTTGGTTTTGGTCGTCCGAGACTTTAATAGGTTCTGTATACGCCTCTTCTGGGTTTATTGAGAATCATAGTGTATTGGGTGTGATATCAAGATGGAATTATCACTCCAGTCATATGAAGATGATGATCACACAGGGATACAGAACTAGTGCTCTAATATGTTACAACTATCAGGATAATATGACAAGGTCATGATTATCCGATTAAAGAGACTAGTTACTAGTGATCCAATATATACTTCGTACGGGGCAGACACATTTCCAGCCCCAGTCCTAACATGTGAAATCCGATACTGGAACGTAATATGCAATACTTAGTATACTACGCTTGGAATAGATTATGTATTCCTTAAAAGAATATTTCTGGAGAATTGGGTAGGCATAATGTTTTGCTAGAATCCAACCATGTCTTGTAAATTGGTAAAAACGTGGTACGAGGTACGCATGTGTTCAGATAGTCCGACGACTGGATTTACTGCCAACATATCCGGCGATCTCATGGGTCACTTCCCAAAGATTCATCGATGACGTTTGACTCGAACAGAATTAATCTGGAATTAATTATGAGAAAGAGAAAATTAATCTAGGATTAATTACAGCAAGAATTATCTGGGATAAAATTCGATTAGAAGAGAGAGAACGATTAATTTGAAATTAATTGATTAAATAATATATTCGATATATTAATTAAAATTAGATTTCGACGGGAAATTAAAATTGAATTTTAATTCGGGCGAACGAAGTAATTTATAATTAATTCGTGAGCGACTTTAATAATAATGTCGTAAAGGCAAATTTGTTAATTCAGAATTAAACGAACTCGAGTCCGAGTGAAGTCGCGTGTTGGATTGTTCAGCTTAAATTCGAAATTTACAAGTGGTGGGACCCACTTGACTTACATCAACTAGTTTGACTAGTGATAGAAGTGGTTGATGATTAAATCAAATATTGGATGGTTTAATTTAGACAATAAAACCAACCAACATACTTTGATTATTTTATTTCATTTGGAATGACATTTACCCAATTGGATTTTGGTAAATGGTAATTGAATTTTGGAAATCAATTACACAACACAAAATTGAAAAAACTTTCTCCCTCCTCTCATAATTATTGTGACCTTCTCCTCTCCCCTTTTAAGTTTTGCTTCAAAATTTCTTCTTGCTAGCACATTTAAGGAGTCATTCAAGGTGTTAGGGAAATCAATCCTTGAGTTTGGAACACAAAGAAAAGGCTTGGAGCTCTTCTTCTTCACCAAAAGTTTTGAACTTTCAACATCCAATGAACCGATCAATGTAAGTTTTTCCGTAACTTCTTTGAGTATTCACACTAATCATGACTTAGAAGATCCTTGGCATGTTCTAGGAACCCAACAATGGTATCAAGAGCCTTTTCTAAGCATGAAATAAATTTAGGGTTTATATATTTTAATTTGAGTTTTTATGATTTGAGCATGATTTCTTCAAACTAGTTGTTTGGTTGAGCTTGAAAGATGATGAATTAGATTTATGCATCTTAATATTTGAGAAAAATTGATTGGATAATTTTTCCCCAATTTCCTTGCTATGGCCGAATCATGAACCCTAGGTATATCATGGTGATTTTTGATTTTAGACCATTGGATGTGTTTAAATGCATGATGAGTATATTGATTGTTGATTTAATTAAATTGAAATCAAAACTGGATATAAATTATGCATATTGTCGTGAGTTAAGAAGCAAGAAATTGATTGATTTTGCTTCAATTTGTGTTGGACATAAGTTGATTAATTAAAGCATGATTAATTAGTTTAATTGGTGTTTTGGAAATATTGGTTTAACTAATTAATTATGGCTGATACAATTTAATTAAATAATTGTGATATTTGGAATATTGTGATTAAACAAATTAGTCTTTAATTTTGAATTGGGTTAATATTATTGTATTTGGGCTTAATGGGCTTGATTGAGCCAAATTGGTATAGGACAATTAGATTGGATCCAAATTGGTCCTAAAACTATTCCATAAAGTCCAAATAGAATAATTGGGCCTAATGGGCCAAAATTAATTTTATGGCAATGGGTGATTCCTTATTGGGCTATGGTTGCCAAAGTCCATGCCTTAAGAATTAATTAAAAGCCCATTGGACTTTAATTAAATTGACATTAGATGTTAATTGGGCCTTTGAGACCCATTAGATTGAGTTTATAATCTAAGTCTAAAAGGCACAAATATAAGTGTAATTATTTAATTTCAAATTAAATATGAATTAGTATTGGATACAAATTAAATTGGATTTAAAATTATAATTCGATATAATTCAAGAATACGCACTTTGAGTACTTATTCTTAAACGAGTTGGACTCGCGCAAATCAAATTGTTGTTTGAACATTGGATGATCATTAATTCAAAGATTAAATAATTGGATTAGATTGATTGAATAACATGCTTTGTGTGAATACATGGATGTATTGTAAGAATAATGCATATCAGATGGATATTAGAGGGTGATGACAATTTGGAAATTGTTGTAATAATTTAGAATTTATTAAATTGGACCTCCGTGTCCAGCCTTTTATCTTTTGACTCTTTTTACTTCTCTTCTCACCAATTCCCCTCAATGTAAATGAGGTTTCTTTATTATATTATGTAACTGGGTAGAAGTTAGAATATACTAGCCGGGGAGAGGAAATGGAGAGATTTGTTCTAGGAATAATTTGTTAAATATCCATCCGTATATCATTATTATTTATTTCGCACCTTATTATGCTTTTCGAATGCATGCTTAAGGATGTATGATGAGACCTAATCAAAGATAATAAATTGGTTGCCAATTTACCCAAAAACCCTCAGTCAAATTTAAGCGTTTTCCTTCCATTGACTGGTTCTCTCTCAAGATCCAAGATTGGCATTGGTTTGTTGGCCAAAGTCAAGATCAATGTCCATCGGATGTGTTTGAACTATGAAAGCTTTGTTCCATATCGCATGTCTTGGCAAGTTGTGACTTGTTGGCCAAAGTCAAGTCACTTCTTGTTCATCGACATGGATTACGAAGCTTTCCCACTGTCAATGGGTCCCGCTTACTAGAATAATTAAGCTTGTTGAGCCAAATCCACGACTTAGTTGATTCATAGGGAAAGGTTAGGAATATATTGCTATATTGGCTATATATTGTATATATGTTTCGAACTTGGAGGTCCACCTACCGGATCTAGGAATTAGATGGGATCCAATTGATCTTAGAGATCTACCTAGTTAAATATTGTACAGCTTGTTGGCAAAAGTAAAGGTTGTATGTTATTTAATGAGATCCTAGCCCACTAGAACCTTAGGTTTTCTGAGTACTCAACAGAGGGTTAGAGGCTTGTCCAAAAATAGTGGGAGACCAGTATTGAATTGCATTTCGTTTAAATACTTTCCAAATAACCGCTTTCAAATTATTTCGTCATTCTATTATTTATTAGTTGGACTAATATTTTATTATTTTCTTGTACATTGGACTGTACCCTCGTTATTGAATAGTTAGACTATTGCAATTAGATGGCTGGAAAGATCAATGTTAGGGACATTGTATGGGTGAGAATGCCTTTAATCGTGTGACTTTCCTGATTGGGATTGAACCTCAGGATTGTCTTGGGGGTTTAGAAATGCTCTATACAATGAGGACCTCTCGGGCTTAGCCCGTATTGAGCAGCTTACTTGAGCTGAGCTTTGGAAGACTCACAATGATGACACTCAACTGCTCAATATGTTATGCTCGCTGCAATGACCCTTCAATTTCATCATCATAATAAGGATTGGATCCATATATTAAGGTTTAAGTTGAAGGACCATCACCGATTAACCTTAGATCGCAGAAGTATGAGTTATACGAAGAAGCCTTTCGCTCTCGCATGTCAGAGGTAACATCTATTGAGCACCATGTCTCACAAGATTGATTGCTGACAACGAACATATGGGTCAGTTAGGCATAACCTTTGAGGCTGATACTGTTAGACAATTATGACCCATAGCGTCACCGTTTGTAAAAGACATTGTGTTTTGTACAAAATTGACTATGTAATATTGAAATTGCCTTTTATCATTTCGTAATTCATTTACTATTACATATAAATGGTAAAAGTCCATATGATTAGTTCCGGATTGAGATGATATGAGACAGTATCAATCCATAAAGGTTTAATCATTAAATATCCCTAGTCGTAGTATTATCGAGACTGGACATCGATAATGCGGAATAGACTAGTATTGCACTTGTGCGCGTTGTGAGAGCATAACGGCACAGTTCTCATATGTTTAAGTATAGGATACTTATGCAAGTGCGATAGGAGGTTGTGTTTTACCGATGGTACGGAAAACAGCTTCGCTCTGGATAGACCCCGCGGAATCCCATTGGTAGTATGTATATGTGTCTACGGGAGTCCGCGTCAGGGTAGATGTATTTGGTCTTAACCTGAGACTTACATCGCTAATACTTGCGACAATCGGTAAACTTTGGTTTTGGTCGTCCAGGGCTTTAACAGGTTCTGTGTACGCCTCTATTGGGTTTATCGAGAATCGTAGTGTATTGGATGTGATGTCAAGACGGAAGTATCACTCCAGACATATGGAGATGATGATCACGCAGGGATTCATAACTCGTTCTCTATTGTGTTGCAACCATCGGGATAATGTGACAAGGTCATGATTATCCGATTCAAAGAGACTAGTTGTTTGATATCCGATATGTGCTTCGTACGGGGCAGACACTATTCCAGCCCCAGGCCTAGCACGTGACATCTGATACTGGATCGAAATACGAGATACTAGGTATTCTACGTCTGACATAGATTATATATTCCAGTAAGAATATTTCTGGAGAATTGGGTAGGCACGGTGCTTTGCTAGAAGCCAACCATGTCTTGTAAATCGGTAAGCACGTAGTACGAGGTACTCGCTTTATCGGATAGTCCGATAACCGGATTTACTGCCAACATATCCAGAGATCTCTTGGGTCGCTTCCCAAGGATTCACCGATGACAGTTGACTTAAATTGGAATTAATCTGGGATTAATTAAGAGAGAGAAAATTAATCTGGGATTAATATGGGCTTTGTTTAATCTGGGATTAAAAGTGTACAGTGGCGAAAGAACGCGATTAATTTGGAATTAATCGGTAAAATAAATTTAATAGTTAAATTTGATTTTTCTATTTAATTTATTCAAACGGGCTAAAATTAATATATCGGATATATTAAAATGGATTGGATTTCATTACGAGATTAAAGTCGGACTTTAATGCGAACGAACGAATTAATTTAGAATTAGTTCGTGAACGACGTTCGTATATATTTACGAGGCATCGTTATTTAATTAAATTGGATTTAATTATTTAGCGACGAAGGATCGTTTAATCGGATTAAACGGAACCGAGCCGCGGCAAATGCCCGTAGAGATATTTGAATTTCGGATTCAAATATTTGGAGCCAAAAGTGTGGTAGGTGTTCCCACCACACAACCACCTTGTTTTGTCTTTATGAAACCATTTACCCATCTCTACCTTGTTTTGGGTAAAAGGTGAAATGGTTTCACTTTTTGGTAAATAACAAAAAGGCATTCTCAACTTTGGTAACACTTGACACAAATGCAAAACACAAAACCCTAAGGAACAGCTTGGCCGAATTCCTCCCCTCTCCTCTCTTTGATTTGATTTTCAAATCATCAAAAGCTAGCACTTTGGAAGTGAACAAAGGTGATAGGGAAACTCCTCAATAGCTTGGAATCATCCTAAAGCTTGGATTCATCCTAAAGCTTGGATCTTGGAGATCTTGGATCTCAAATTTTTAAAGCTCCAACACTCATTGTAAGTATATTCCGCACCTTATAATGATCAACTCTTTATTATGCATGCTTATTAGATCCTTATAATGTTCTAGGAACACTAACAATGGTATCAGAGCCTAATTTGAGCATGATAATTTTAGGGTTCTTGAATCTCTTTTTGGGTTTTTTGATTTTGAGCATGATTTTTTGAAATTGATGCTTTGAGTATGTTTACAACATGATAACTTAGAGTTATGCATGATTAGATTTCAAATAAATCAAAAGCAACAAAAATAAAAAATGATAGTGGGCCGAATGTGGTTCCTTGTGCACTGCAGTTTTTTGTTTTTTGTAACATGAAATAATGTGTTTGGATGCATGTTTAAATGATGATAGTTGGTTTAATATGATTAGAATCAATGTCTATAATGTTCATGTTAAAATCAAAGTGCATGTTGAGCATGAAATGATGATCTTAGGCTTCAATATGTCTCAAGCATGCAATGATGTGTTTATGGCTTGATTTTATGTTAAGCATGAATTATTAGTTTAAGCATGATTAATTAAGTTAATTAATATTTTGGAAATATTGAGTTTAATTAATTAATTATGGCTAATACACTTTAATTAAAATAATTGTGATATTTGGAATATTATAATTATGTAATATGCCTTTAAATTGAATTGGGCTAAAAGTGTGTATTTGGGCCTAATGGGCTTGGTTTGACCAAGTTTGGTTTTGGACTTTTGGATTGGATCCAATTGGGCCCAAAACCAATTCCATGAAGTCCAAATACATCACTTGACCCTTTAAAGTATTTGATTGGGCCTAATGGGCCTAAATTGATTTGATGGCAATAGGGTGATTCCTATTGGGCCTTGGCATTTTGGGTTTGATCCATTATGGCCAAAGCCCATGCCTTAAGAATCAATTAAAAGCCCATTGGACTTTAATTAAAAGACATTGGATGTTATTGGGCCTTTGAGACCCATCAAGATTGGATTTGGAATCCAAGTCTTTAAGGCAACTATGTAAGTGTAAATATTTAATTTGGAATTAAATAAGAATTAGTATTGAATACAAATAAATTGGATTTAAGTTGTAGTTCGATATAATTCAAGAATACGTACTCAAAAGTATTTATTCTCAAACGAGTTGGACTCGCGCAAATCAAATCATTGTTTGAACATTGGATGGTCATTAATCAAAGATTAATTAATTGGATTAGATTGATTGTAATAAACATGTTTTGATTGAATACATAAATGTGATGTATGAATAACGTATATCGGATGGATATTAGAAGGGCAAGGGCAATTTTGGAAATTGTAATAAGTTTAGAATTTATTAAATTGGACCTGCGTGTCCAGCCTTTAATCTCATTACTCCTTGTAATTCTCTTCTCACCTATTCCCCTCAATGTATATGAGGTTTCTTTATTGTATTTTGTAAAGGGTAGGAGTTAGAATAGTTCTAGTCGGGGAGAGGAAAGTGAGTGATTTGTTCTAGGAACAATCTGTTTAAATATCCATCCGCATATCGTTATTAATTTACTTTTGCGCCTTATGATGTTTTAGAAGCATGCTTAAGGGTGTATGATGAGACCTAATCAAAGATAATAAATTGGATGCCAATTTACGCGAAAAACCCTCAAAAATATATTAAGCGTTTTTCCTTCCGTTGAGTGATTCTTACTCAAGATCCAAAGTTGGCATTGGCTTGTTGGCCAAAGTCAAGGCCTTTGTCAATTGAGGATGTGTTTGAATCATGAAGGTTTTGTTACATATCGGTGTCTTGTCCAAGTTGTGATTTGTTGGCCAAAGTCAAGATCACTTCTTGTCCATCGACATTGATTACGAAACTTTCCATGTCAATGGGTCCCGCTTAACTGGAATCATTAAGCTTGTTGTGCCAAAGCCAAGGCTTAGTTGATTCAGAGGAAAAAGGTTAGGAAAATATGTTTGACATATTGACATATATAAAGTATATGTGTTTCGGACTTGGATGTCCACCTACCGGATCTAGGAATTGGATGAGATCCAATTGATCTTCGAGATCTACCTAGTTAAGTTTCATACAGCTTGTTGGCCAAAGTCAAGGTTGTATGTTATTTAACGGGATCCTAGCCCACTAGGAAACTAGGTTTCCCGAGTACTCGACAGAGGGTTAGAGGCTCGCCGAAAAATAGTGGGAGGCTAGTATTGAATTTGCAATTTCATTCAGATACTTAGCTTTACGCGCTTTCAAATAATTTCGTCAATATTACTTTATTAGTTGGACTAATATATTGTTATTTTTCTATGTAACAGTTAGACTGTACCCATTATCGTTGACTAGATAGTTAGACTATCGTAGATCAAGATGACTGGCAAAGGAAATGTCCGTGATATTATCATGGGAGATAATGTCTTCAAGGGCACAAATTTTGCTGATTGGGAAATGAACCTTAGGATTGTCCTAGGTTCAGAGAGGCTGTTGTATACTACACAAAGACCTCTTGGGCCAAAACCCGGACCGACTGAGACACTTGAGCTGGAGCTTTGGAAGACTCACAGCGATGATTGTGACACAACTCAGTCAATTATGCTTGCTTCGATGACTCAGCACTTTCGCAGACAAAATAGGGACTTGGATCCTTATAATATGTTGGCAAGGTTGCAAGATCTGCATCGCTCTAACAAGAGGATGCAGAGGTACGAGTTAGTCAGGAAGCTCTTTCGCTCACGCATGACAGATGGCATGTCCGTTGAGTCCCACGTGGCTCAGATGGTCGCCGACATCGATGAGCTGGCCAGCATGGGGATTGTCTTTGAGGCAGAGATTACTGTGGACATGGTCCTGCAATCCCTCCCCGATACTTGGAGACAGTTCATCATAAATTATAATTTGATGAACACCAGTGATACTCTTGGAGAGTTACTGTCAACTCTCAAGGAGGCTGAAAAGGAGTTTCAAAAGGGCAACAAGCGCGAGGCGCACTTTGCATCGACATCTCATGGACCTAAGGCTGGGCCCAAGGCAACTGGAGGTGTGCGAAAGAAGAAGCATATGCAAAAGGGCAAGGCCAAAAAGTCAAAGGCTTCTGGGAAGCCAAAGGACAAATCTCAAGATGTTTGCCTACAGTGCGGCAAGCGGGGTCACTGGAGCGTGACGCGCCGCGAGTACAAGGCGCTTCAGAAGGAGATAAAGGCGGGCAAGGCACCGGCCTCAGGTATGTTTGTTATTGAGATAAACATGGCTACTTCTAGCTTTAAAAATTGGATTTTTGATTCTGGTTGTGGTACTCATATATGTACTGATGCGCAGGATCTGCAGATTAGCAGGAGACTGGCTTCAGGAGAGATTGATCTGCGTGTTGGAAACGGGACACCTGTTGCTGTTTTGGCCGTGGGCACTTTTGTTTTAGAACTGCCTTCGGGACATGTACTTAAACTATCAGACTGTTATTATGTACCTAGTTTGACTAGGAATATTATCTCTGTATCTTGTTTGACCCAATGCGGGTACACTTTTGTATTCCGAAACACTGGGTGTTTTGTTTATAAAGATGATTTTGAGATATGTTCAGCTGATGCTAATAATGGTCTTTATATTTTGAATATAAATCAATCTCAAACATATAATGTAACAAACAAAAGGCTCAAACTAAGTAACAAAGATGAGACTTACATGTGGCATTGTCGTCTGGGACACATTAACAAGACTCGCATATCCACACTTTCGAAGAGTGGGTACTTGGACGGATTTGATCCAAATTCATATGACGTCTGCGAATCTTGCTTATTAGGCAAAATGCCTAAAACACCTTTTAGCGGTGTAAAGGTGTACGCGCCACCGAACTGTTAGCCCTCGTTCATAGTGACGTTTGTGGGCCCATGTCTAGCCAGGCTAGAGGTGGATTCGAATACTTCGTAACCTTTACGGATGATGCATCGCGTTATGGTTATGTGTATCTTATGAGACACAAGTCGGAAACTTTTGAGAAATTCAAAGAGTTTCGACACGAAGTTGAAAAACAGACCGGCAAGAGTATAAAGACATTACGGTCGGACCGTGGTGGCGAGTACTTGAGCAATGAGTTTCTAGATTACTTGAAAGAATATGGTATTCTTTCACAGTGGACTCCTCCTGGAACACCGCAATTAAACGGTGTATCCGAACGGAGAAACCGAACTCTGTTGGACATGGTAAGGTCTATGATGAGTCGCACTGAGCTACCTATTTCCTTCTGGGGATATGCATTAAACAGTGCAGTTCTTATTTTGAATAAGGTTCCGTCAAAGTCTGTACAACAGACACCATATGAGATATGGACAGGAAAGAAACCGGGTTTCTCATTCCTAAAGATTTGGGGATGCTGGGCATACGTCAAACGTTTGGAAGGTACCAAACTTGAACCCAAATCGGATAAATGCCTATTCGTAGGATATCCTAGGGAAACCAAAGGATATTACTTCTATCACCCACGAGAGAACAAAGTATTTGTTGCTCTACATGCGGTTTTCCTTGAGAAGGAATTCCTAAATACAGTGGTAAGTGGGAGGAAAGTAGAACTCGATGAAAATCGGAGTGATACTGTTCCTGGCATAGAATCCTCAACGGAACAAGAACAGTCCATCCGGGATGAGACTGTACCACAATCTTCTATTACACAAGGACCGCGTAGGTCGGAGAGAGTCAGGAACCAACCTGAGAGGTATGGGTTTCTGATCTCACCTCATGTAGATATTAATCTCATTGAGGAAGACGAACCGGCTACGTATGAGGAAGCGATACAAGATATCGATTCCACTTTATGGCAAGAGGCCATGAAGTCCGAAATGGATTCCATGTACACCAACCAAGTTTGGACACTGGTTGATGCACCAGAAGGCGTAAAGCCTATTGGATGCAAATGGATCTTCAAGAAGAAGACCGACATGGAAGGCAACGTACAAACGTACAAAGCTAGGCTTGTAGCGAAGGGGTATCGTCAACGACATGGTGTCGATTACGACGAAACTTTCTCACCCGTTGCCATGATTAAATCCATTCGGATAATGCTTGCTATTGCTGCATATTTCGATTACGAGATATGGCAGATGGACGTTAAAACCGCTTTCCTTAACGGAAACCTTTTGGAGGATGTTTATATGCAACAGCCTGACGGTTTTATCGTGCCTAAACTTGCAAACAAGGTTTGTAAGTTAAATCGGTCCATTTATGGACTGAAGCAAGCATCGCGGTCATGGAACAACGATCAAAGAATATGATTTCATTCAAAACGAGGATGATCCTTGTGTATATAAGAAGGTTAGTGGGAGCGCACTGACATTCATTGTCCTTTATGTTGACGATGTATTGCTTATGGGCAATGACATTCCCATGTTAACATCGGTGAAAGCTTGGCTTTCATTAAAATTCTCCATGAAAGATCTGGGAGAAGCAGCCTTTATTCTAGGAATAAAGATCTACAGGGATAGATCTAGAAAGCTGCTTGGACTCTCTCAGAGTACGTACATTGACAAAGTGTTGAAAAGATTCAACATGGATCAGTCCAAGAGGGGACTGTTGCCAGTGTCACATGGCATCTCTCTATCTAAGGACATGTGTCCTAAAACTCAAGATGAGAGAAATAGCATGAGTCGGATACCGTTCGCCTCGGCAGTCGGATCGATCATGTATGCCATGATATGTACTCGACCTGATGTCTCGTATGCTTTGAGCATGTGTAGTCGCTATCAGGCCGATCCAGGTGATGGTCACTGGATGGCAGTTAAGAACATCCTTAAGTATCTTAGACGAACTAAGGATGCTTTCTTGATTTATGGAGATGGAGAACTTGAGGTAACTGGGTATACCGATGCAAGTTTCCAAACCGATAAAGACGACTCTAAGTCGCAATCCGGGTACATATTTTGTTTGAACAACGGAGCAGTAAGCTGGAAATCTTCCAAGCAAGAGACTGTTGCCGATTCAACAACAGAAGCGGAGTATATTGCTGCATCTGAAGCAGCAAAAGAGGCAGTTTGGATCCGTAAATTCCTAATTGGATTAGGAGTAGTTCCGTTAGCAGCTGAGCCCGTTCCATTATTGTGTGACAATAACGGGGCTATAGCGCAGGCTAAGGAACCACGGTCTCATCAACGATCCAAGCATGTTCTTCGACGTTTCCATCTGATTCGTGAGATCATACATCGTGGCGATGTGAAGATCGAGAAGGTCGCATCAGATGACAACATTGCAGACCCGCTGACGAAAGCTATTTCACAGCAAAAGTTTGAGAAACACATACATAGTTCAGGTGTTAGATGCTTGAGTGACTGGCTATAGGCCAAGTGGGAGATTGTTAGACAATTATGACCCATAGCGTCACGTTTGTAAAAGACATTGTGTTTTGTACAAAATTGACTATGTAATATTGAAATTGCCTTTTATCATTTCGTAATTCATTTACTATTACATATAAATGGTAAAAGTCCATATGATTAGTTCCGGATTGAGATGATATGAGACAGTATCAATCCATAAAGGTTTAATCATTAAATATCCCTAGTCGTAGTATTATCGAGACTGGACATCGATAATGCGGAATAGACTAGTATTGCACTTGTGCGCGTTGTGAGAGCATAACGGCACAGTTCTCATATGTTTAAGTATAGGATACTTATGCAAGTGCGATAGGAGGTTGTGTTTTACCGATGGTACGGAAAACAGCTTCGCTCTGGATAGACCCCGCGGAATCCCATTGGTAGTATGTATATGTGTCTACGGGAGTCCGCGTCAGGGTAGATGTATTTGGTCTTAACCTGAGACTTACATCGCTAATACTTGCGACAATCGGTAAACTTTGGTTTTGGTCGTCCAGGGCTTTAACAGGTTCTGTGTACGCCTCTATTGGGTTTATCGAGAATCGTAGTGTATTGGATGTGATGTCAAGACGGAAGTATCACTCCAGACATATGGAGATGATGATCACGCAGGGATTCATAACTCGTTCTCTATTGTGTTGCAACCATCGGGATAATGTGACAAGGTCATGATTATCCGATTCAAAGAGACTAGTTGTTTGATATCCGATATGTGCTTCGTACGGGGCAGACACTATTCCAGCCCCAGGCCTAGCACGTGACATCTGATACTGGATCGAAATACGAGATACTAGGTATTCTACGTCTGACATAGATTATATATTCCAGTAAGAATATTTCTGGAGAATTGGGTAGGCACGGTGCTTTGCTAGAAGCCAACCATGTCTTGTAAATCGGTAAGCACGTAGTACGAGGTACTCGCTTTATCGGATAGTCCGATAACCGGATTTACTGCCAACATATCCAGAGATCTCTTGGGTCGCTTCCCAAGGATTCACCGATGACAGTTGACTTAAATTGGAATTAATCTGGGATTAATTAAGAGAGAGAAAATTAATCTGGGATTAATATGGGCTTTGTTTAATCTGGGATTAAAAGTGTACAGTGGCGAAAGAACGCGATTAATTTGGAATTAATCGGTAAAATAAATTTAATAGTTAAATTTGATTTTTCTATTTAATTTATTCAAACGGGCTAAAAAATATATCGGATATATTAAAATGGATTGGATTTCATTACGAGATTAAAGTCGGACTTTAATGCGAACGAACGAATTAATTTAGAATTAGTTCGTGAACGACGTTCGTAATATATTGCGAGGCATCGTTATTTAATTAATTGGATTTAATTATTTAGCGACGAAGGATCGTTTAATCGGATTAAACGGAACCGAGCCGCGGCAAATGCCCGTAGAGATATTTGAATTTCGGATTCAAATATTTGGAGCCAAAAGTGGTAGGTGTTCCCACCACACAACCACCTTGTTTTGTCTTTATGAATACCTACCCAATCTCTACCTTGTTTTGGGTAAAAGGTGAAATGGTTTCACTTTTGGTAAAAACAAAAAGGCATTCTCAACTTTGGTAACACTTGACACAAATCAAAACACAAAACCCTAAAGGAACCAAGCTTGGCCGAATTCCTCCCCCTCTCCTCTCTTTGATTTGATTTTCAAATCATCAAAAGCTAGCACTTTGGAAGTGAACAAAGGTGATAGGGAAACTCCTCAATAGCTTGGAATCATCCTAAAGCTTGGATTCATCCTAAAGCTTGGATCTTGGAGATCTTGGATCTCAAATTTTTTAAAAGCTCCAACTCATTGTAAGTATATTCCGCACCTTATAATGATCAACTCTTATATTATGCATGCTTATTAGATCCTTATAATGTTCTAGGAACACTAACAGATACTTCTATAATTTGATCTTACCGTCTCTTCCTGAAGCTGGAGGCGGGTTCATACATGAAACTCAATATGATGAACCAAGAAAATACTCTTGGAGAGTTAGTGGCAATATGTGAAAGAGGCAGAAGGGAAAAGAGCTTTAAAGGGCAAGAAGTGCGAGGCGCACTTGCTCGACATCTCAGAATGCCGGGCTTGGCCAAAAGGCTTTAGAGGGGTGTGTTGTAGAAGAGAAGAAGAGAAATGGCAAGGCCAAATCATCAAAGTTCTTCTGGGAAGGCAAATGATTAAATCCCAAGAGTCTGCCTTTGTAGTGTGGAAAATAGGTCACTGGAAGCGTGACTGTCATGAGTACAAGAGCACATGAAGGAAGTTTAAAGGAGGGCAAGGCTCCGGCTTCAGGTATGTTGTATTGAAATAAACAGTCTACTTCTAGTTTAAAATTGGATTTTTGATCTGGTTGTGTTGCTCATATAGTACTGATGTGAAGGATCTGAGATTAGCAGGAGACTGGATTCATGAGAGATCGACCTCCGAGTTGGAAATGGGACTAGAGCGCTATTTTGGCGTTGGGACTATTATTTGGAACTGCCCTCGGGGCATGTACTTTCTTTATCAGACTACTATTATGTACCTAGTTTGACTAGAAATATTGTATCTGTATCTTGTTTAACCCAATACGGGTATACTTTTATATTCAGAAACACCGGATGTTTTGTTCATAAAAATAATTTTGAGATATGTAGTGCTAATGTTAATAATGGTCTTTATATTTTGAATATAAATCAATCTCAAACATATAATATGACAAACAAAAGGCTTAAGTTAAGTAACAAAGATGAAACTTATATGTGGTATTGTCATCTGGGACACATTAACAAGACTCGTATATCCACACTTTCGAAGAGTGGGTACTTGGATGGATTTGATCCAAATTCATATGACGTCTGCGAATATTATTTATTAGGTAAAATGCCAAAAGCACCTTTTAACGGTAAAGGTGCACGTGCCACTGAACTGTTAGCCCTCATTCATAGTGATGTATGTGGGCCCATATCTAGCCAGGCTAGAGGTGGATATGAATACTTCGTAACCTTTACGAATGATATATCGTGTTATAGTTATATGTATCTTATGAGATACAAGTCGGAAACCTTTGAGAAATTCAAAGAGTTTCGACACGAAGTAGAAAAATAGACCGATAAAAGTATTAAAACATTACGATCAGATCGTGGTGGAGAATACTTGAGCAATGAGTTTCTCGATTACTTGAAAGAATATGGTATTTTTCACAGTGGGCTCCTCCTGGAAAACCTCAATTAAATGGTGTGTCGGAACGGAGACACCGAACTTTGTTGGACATGGTAAGGTCTATGATGAGTCGCACCGAGCTACCAATTTCCTTCTGGGGATATGCATTGGACAATGCAAGACTTATTTCGAATAAGGTCCCGTCAAAGTCTGTTTAACAGACTCCATATGAAATATGGACAGGAAAGAAATCAGGTTTCTCATTCCTGAAGATTTGGGGATGCTGGACATACGTTAAATGTTTGGATGGTACCAAACTAGAACGCAATTCGGATAAGTGCCTATTTGTAGGTTATCCTAAGGAAACCAAAAGATATTACTTCTAGCACCCATAAGAGAACAAGCTATCTGTTGCTCTACATGCAGTTTTCCTCGAAAAGGAATTCCTAAATACAGTGGTAAGTGAGAGGAAAGTAGAACTCGATTAAAATTGGAGTGATACTGTTCCTGGCACCGATTCCTTAACGGAACACGAACAGTTCATTAGGGATGAGACTGTACCACAATATTCTAATACACAAGAACCGCATAGGTTGGAGAGAGTCAGAAAACAACCTGAGAGGTATGGGTTTTCGATCTCACCTCATGTGGATATTAATCTTATTAAGGAAGATGAACCAGCTACGTATGAGGAAGCGATACAAGGTATCGACTCTGCTTTATTGCAAGATGCCATGAAGTCCGAAATGGATTCCATGTATACCAACCAAGTTTGGACACTGGTTGATGCACCAGAAGGTGTAAATCCTATTGGTTGTAAATCGGTCTTCAAGAAGAAGACTGGCATGGATGGCAACATATAAACGTACAAAGCTAAGCTTGTAGCGAAAGAGTATCGTCAACGATATGGTGTCGATTACGATGAAACTTTTTCACTTGTTGCCATGATTAAATCCATTTGGATAATGCTTGCTATTGCTGCATATTTTGATTATGAAATATGACAGATGGACGTCAAAACCACTTTTCTTAACGAAAACCTTTTGGAGGATGTTTATATGCAATAGCCTGACGGTTTTGTTGTACCAAAACATGCAAACAAGGTTTGCAAGTTAAATAGATCCATTTATGGATTGAAGTAAGCATCGCATTCTTGGAATCAACGTTTTGATGAGATCATAAAAGAATATGATTTCATTCAAAATGAGGATGATCCTTGTGTGTATAAGAAGGTTAGTAGGAGTGCACTGACATTCATTGTCCTTTACGTTGATGATGTATTGCTTATTGGCAGTGAAATTCCCATGCTACAATCGGTGAATGCTTGGCTTTCATTAAAATTTTCCATGAAAGATCTGGGAGAAGTAGCTTTTATTCTGGGAATAAGGATCTACCGGGATAGATCTAGAAAGCTAGTTGGACTCTCCCAGAGCTCGTATATTGATAAATTGTTGAAGAGATTCAATATGGATTAGTCTAATAGGGGACTGTTGCCAGTGTCATATGACATTACTATATCTAAGGACACGTGTCCTAAAACTCAAGATGAGAGAGACAACATGAGTCAGATCCTATTCGCTTCTGCAGTTGGATCGATCATGTATGCCATGATATGTACGCGACCTGATGTCTCGTATACTTTGAGCATGTGTAGTCGCTATCAGGCCTATCCAGGTGATGGTCACTGGGTTACGATTAAGAATATCCTTAAGTATCTTAGACGAACTAAGGATGCTTCTTAGTCTATGGAGATGGAGAGCTTGAGGTAACTGGTTTTACCGATGCAAGTTTCCAAACCGATAAAGACGACTGTAAGTCACAATTCGGGTACATATTTTGTTTGAACAATGAAGTAGTAAGTTGGAAATCTTCCAAGCAAGTGACTGTGGCCGATTCAAAAACAGAAGCGGAATATATCGCTGCAGCTGAAACAGCAAAAGAGGTAGTTTGGATCCGTAAATTTTTAATTAGATTAAGAGTAGTTCCGTTAGCAGCTAAGCCCGTTCCTTTGTATTGTGACAATAACGGGGCTATAGCGCAGGCTAAGGAACCGCGATCTCATCAATGATCCAAGCATGTACTTCGATGTTTCCATCTGATTCGTGAGATCATACACTGTGGCGATGTGAAGATCGAGAAGGTCGCTTCAGATGACAACATTATATCCACTGATAAAGGCTATTTCTCAGCAAAAGTTTGAGCGACATGTACATAATTCAGGTGTTAGATACTTGAGTGATTGGCTATAGGCCAAGTGGGAGATTGTTGGACAATTATGAACCATAGCATCACTATTTGTAAAAGACATTGTGGTTTTTGTACAAATTAACTATGTGACAAAGAAAATTGCTATTTTGTCATTTTGTAATTAGATTACTTGAATGTATAAATGATAAAACTCCTTATGATTAGTTCCGGATTAATAAGATACGAGACATTTGATCGGTGCGTAATCACATGCGTATAATGCAAGCGCACGTATCGTTCAAGTCGTATAAAAAGTATCGATCCCATGAGGACTTAATACCTAATCTATTAGTTTATGAAACCAAATTATTACAAGTATCTAACAGATTGATTGTTGATTGGGTAGTGACTTTAAACTTAAAACAGGTAAATAAAATTACGTTAAAATAGATTAAAGAAAATTCAATATTAAGAAACTATCCAGGGTTGTGAATCATTCCAATATCTTTTAAAAGATGAAGTTGTTATTTTATGTTTGTGTAATATATTGGTTTACTAACCTGGAACACGAAACTATGCAAAAGCCTCTGTCGAAGGTTAGCTGCACATACCTACTGTAATCCAATTAAACCATATGTCTATGTTAAATAAATTACCTGGATTCATTAAGATCAAGTTCCAATTGTGGTTACCCCCGTCCGACAGGTATATGTCTATCCTGTAAGGAAATCTATTAAAGAGTTATCTATCCTCAAGGAAGATCGTGGGCTATTAAGTCTAAGGCTGAAACCTAAAATTCCTTTATAAAGTTTATTTTAAGTTTATCAGATCAATTTTATTACTGGCCAGTTAACAAGACGCATTAAGCATAAGACTTAATAAGTAAACTTTTACCCAAACTATAAAATAACCCATTATAACCCGATGATATTTGAATTCATCACAACCCCAGATAACAGACTTAGTTACGACACATATCTAAGACTAATAAGAGCTTAAATAAAATAAAAGACATAAAGTAAATGCTGAAAATTAAATAAAGTAAATGGTGGAAATTAAAAATGTAAAAGTACAATAAAATAAAATGATGGGGGTTAGAGGATCCACTTTTAATATTACAAAATTAGAAATCTCCATTATTTTCAATGTTTACGGATTAATTAACCAGACCATAAAGGCATTAATTTCATTTGTCCAAAGTCCAACCGAGCATATAGGTGGTAACAAAATCATATAAACCGACCATATAGGCGGTAACAAGGTTAGCACATAAACCGACCATATAGGCGGAAACTAAGTCCAATAATGTAAAACCAGTCATATAGGCGGTAAATAAGGTTGTCACTTAAACCTGCCATATAAGCGGAAATTAATTAATCCAAATTTTAATTAAAATAAGAGAGATTAATCTAATTTATTATATTAAAAGTCTTATCTTTTCACCCCAGCAGAATAAGATTACCTGCTCATGCTGTAAATGAAAACACACAAAATTTTATTAATTAGATAAAAAGAAAATACAGGAAAACTTAAATAAATATATAAGTCACTTTCCTTTAGGTTTTCATGGAGAAATTACTCCAAAAAAGCATGGAAAATTTACAAAGTTAAGCTTGGTATTTATAGGAAAATCTAAAGGCTTCCACCAATTTCTCCACCAATTGCTCCACCAAACATGACACCAAACATGACATCAAACATGGCATCAAACATGACACCAAACATGGCATCAAACATGGTAGCATGTTTGGTGGAAGTTTGACAATTTTTATTTTTATATTTTATTTATTTTATTTTATATTTTGAAAATGACTATAGTAATTACACAAAATACACTAGATTATTCATCAATTGCGGCCTTCCAAAATTCCAAATTCGAAAATATATAAATCTTTAAAGTTGTAGATCTTTGTGTCTTATTTAATCTGGTACTTGAATAAGCTCAATCGGATATCGGATGAAAAATTTATGGCCAAAATACAAAATTTACGCAAAATTGGAATTTAGGACTGTACTTCGTGACGCGTAGAGTAAATTTCCGTTTTCGCCATTTTTTGCTCCGGATTTCATCGTTTTAGCCCCGAGTTGATTCCATTAAGTCTCAATACTTTATTTATCTTTAAAACACATAAAAACACATCAAAATATTCATCAAACCCGAGAAACTAAACAAAATATTATGTAAAAGGGGCAGTAAATATTGATATATTTGTCGCTCATCAACAGTATCAATCCACGAACGGTTTAATCATTAAATATCCCTAGTCATAGTATTATCAAGACTGGACATCGATAATAAAGAATAGACTAGTATTGCACTTGTGCGCATTATGGAAACTTAACAGAATAGTTCTCATATATTTAAGTATTGGATACTTATGCAAGTGTGATAGGAGGTTATGTTTCCCGATGGTACGGAAACATCTTCTCTCTGGATAGACCTCTCAGAATCCCATTGGTAGTATGACTATGTGTCTATGGGAATCCGAATCAGGGTAGGTGTATTTGGTCTTAACCTGATACTTGCATCGCTAATACTTGCGACAATCAGTACGCTTTGGTTTTGGTCATCCAGGACTTTAACAGGTTATGTGTATGCCTCTTCTGGGTTTATTGAGAATCGTAGTGTATTGGGTGTGATGTCAAGATGGAAGTATCACTTCAGTCATATGGAGATGGTGATTACGTAGGGATACAGAACTGGTACTCTAATATGTTGCAACTATCGGGATAATATGACAAGGTCATGATTATCCGATTAAAGAGACTAGTTGCTAGTGATCCGATATATGCTTCGTACGGGGCAGGCACATTTCCAGCCCCATGCCTAACATGTGACATCCGATACTGGAACGTAATAAACAATACTTAGTATACTACGTCTGGAATAGATTATGTATTCCTTAAAAGAATATTTCTGGAGAATTGGGTAGACACGGTGCTTTGCTAGAATCAAACCATGTCTTGTAAATCTATAAGAATATGGTACGGGGTACGCACGTGTTCGGATAGTCCAACGACCAGATTTACTGCCAACATATCCAGGGATCTCATGGGTCGCTTCTCAAAGATTCTTTGATAATTTTTGACTCGAACAAAATTAATTTGGGAATAATTATGAGAGAGAAAATTAATCTAGGATTAATTACGACAAGAAATTATCCGGGATAAAATTCGATTAGAAGAGATAGAATGATTAATTTAGAATTAATCGATTAAATAATATATTCGATATATTAATTTAAATTAGATTTCGACGCGGAATTAAAATTGGATTTTAATTTGGGCGAACAAATTAATTTAGAATTAATTTGTTAGTGACTTTAATAATAATGTCGTAAAGGCAAATTTGTTAATTTAGAATTAAAAGAACTCGAGCCCGAGAAAAGTCGTGTGTTGGATTGTTCGACTTACATTCGAAATTTACAAGTGGTGGAACCCACTTGACTTACATCAACTAGTTTGACTAATGATGGAAGTGGTTGATGATTAAATCAAATCTTGGATAGGTTATTTTACACACCAACACCAACCAACACACTTTGATTAATTTATGTCATTTGGAATGACATTTTCCTAATTGGATTTTGGTAAATGGTAATTGAATTTTGGAAATCAATTACACAACACAAAATTAAAAAAACTCTCCCCCTACTCTCACAATTACCGTGACATTTTCTTCTACTCTTTGAAGTGTTGCTTCAAAATTTCTTCTCGCTAGCACATTCAATGAGTCATTCAAGGTGTTAGGGAAACCAATTCTTGAGTTTGGAACACAAAGAAAAGGCTTGGAGCTCTTCTTCTTCACCAAAAGTTTTGAACTTTTAACATCCAATGAAACCGATCAATGTAATTTTTTTACGAAACTTCTTTGAGTATTCATACTAATCCTGAATTAGAAATCCTTGGCATGTTCTAGGAACCCAACAACAAGTCGGGGATAAAGTCTTATTGAAAGGCTCATATTGGAAACGAGTATTGAGATTTGACTGGAAAGGAAAGTTAGCACCGCGTTATATTGGTCTTTATGAGATATTGGAGAGAGTGTGTAAAATGGAATATCGTCTGGCATTACCACCGAAATTAGAAAGGATTCACAACATGTTTCATATGTTAGCGAGGAAGAAATATGTACCGGATCCTGGAGAGCCAACCGGTAGAATTGAGTGAGGATATGACTTATGAAGAAAAGCTCATGAAGATTGTAGAGCGGAATGTCCAAGAGTTATATCCCAAGTACAGACAGCACTACCGTCCATTTGAACCGTACACCTCCCGAATCAAAATCATCCATTCGTCGAGATACGCGGGTTAGATACCTCATTTTCGCCCTTCAAACCTTCGATTGTCGTGAAACGAGCCATGAACGAGAGTTAATTTCGTTCAATCGTTCGTCTGTGACCACCGAGCATCCACCATTACCTTCACTACTGTTGTGACCTGGTGACGTATTCTGTCCGTTGATCACCTCATTCTAAAATTTTGAAGTCGTTGGAGCTCGGTATGTTATATTTTACAATTTTAGGGGTGTATTTGTAAGATTTTGAGAGTTTTGTACTTATTCGTAATTTGACATGTTTAAGGACCTAAATGTATGAATTCTGATTTCTAGTAAGTAATAGGTGATAAATGAGAAGTTTGGGATTAAATTGATAATATTGGAGAGTATTGGGGTTAAATTATAAAATTTGAAAAGTTTAGGGTTAAAATCATTATTTTAATAAAATATAGGGATCTGATCATAATTTTATAAATTTTTTTAGATTTTAGTGACAACATATAGATATAGAGAGTTTTGAGTGAATTGAGATAAGTACAAAGCACGATGATTCCCTTAACATAAATATTTGTTGATCGATGTTTGATATGTGAGTTTACGTAATATAATATAAATATATTTATATATATGTGTGTGTGTTGGAAAATTGATTGAAAAATCAATAGCATGAGAACATAAATTGTCAATACAAATTTTGGGTATAAATTGTATGCTTGTACTATGAATCGAAGTATTTGAGTATTATGTGATTTTGAGATGAGTTGATGGATAAAATATGATGAGATGTGTTGCATTAGATGCTATGTAAGATTGTTTTTATGCTGCCGGATTTAGTATGACAATGGAAGGATATGCGAGATTATGTGAGGTGTATGGTTCAATCCCCCTATTGCACATTTATGCGGGATTATATGATGAGAAATCTTGGGGGAAAGTGAGAGACTCTCCCAATGGTTTTAATCCATTGTTATACCGAAGCCAGATAGCAAACCTTGTTTGGTTGAGATGTGTTGTTGTGAGTATATTTTGCCTGAGTTAGCTTTTAAATATTAATTGTTGTTTTCATATATTAATTATATATATAATATATATATATATATATATATATATATATATATATTTTGATGGTGAGGTAATGTTGAGAGTATGAGTTTTTTTTATCCACTGAGCTCTTTAAGCTCACCCCCTATTTTCCAAACATCCCATGTAGTTCGTCAGCGCAACAGAAGCAGTATCAGTACCAAGATTTAACTCGTTTACCACAGCTGTTAGTCGGGTTGGTCCAAAAATTTAGTTTGGCCTTTAAGGTATCTGACAGATGAGGGCTTCTTGCTCATATGAAAGTTCAACCTATATTACTAGATAGACTCAAAATGGCACAAGATGAGGATGAACAATGCGAGAAAGGGAAAACATAGGCTGCAGAGGGAGAGGTTATTAATTTCAAATTGAGTTCAGAGGATGTATTACTTTTTGGGGGTAGAGTTGTGGTACCACCTACCGGAGCACTGAAACATGAGATTTTGGATGAAGCTCATGATGCCCCGTATAACATGCATCCTAGGAGTACCAAGATGTATTAGAATCTAAAGAAAACGTACTGGTGGTCGGGAATGGAGAGAGATTGCAGAGTTTATATCTCATTGTTTGGTTTGTTAGCAGGTCAAGGTAGAGCATCAACACCCAACTGGATTACTCCAGCCTCTACCTATACCTGAGTGGCCGTGGGAAAAAATATTGTGATGTATTTTATAGTAAGGCTACCGAGAAAACAGAAAGGCTACGATGTAATTTGGGTCATATTGGATCGATTGTCTATGTCTGCTTATTTTCTACCGATTCGAGTTACATAGGGACCAGAGAGGCTAGTAGAATTATATGTGGAACAGATTGTGTGATTATATGGATTACTGGCATCGATAGTATCAGATAGAGATGTCAGATTCACTTCCCATTTTTGGTAGGGTTTCCAGAAGTCTAAGGGATCGAAGATTACTCTGAGCATGATATTTCACCCTCATACTGACGGGTAGTGTGAGCGGACTATTCAAACATTGGAGGACGAACTTGATGA
>SKCR01036400.1:0-56527 GCA_019454045.1 Zanthoxylum bungeanum
GCTCTCCCACTAACCTTCTTATATACACAAGGATCATCTTCGTTTTGAACGAAAACTTATTCTTTTATGATCTCATCAAAACGTTGGTTCCAAGAACGCGATGCTTGCTTCAATCCATAAATGGTTCGATTTAACTTGCAAACCTTATTTGCATATTTTGGTACGACAAAATCGTCAGACTATTGCATATAAACATCCTCCAAAAGGTTTTCATTAAGGAAATCGATTTTGACGTCCATCTGCCATATTTCATAATCGAAATATGCAGCAATAGCAAGCATAATCCGAATGGATTTAATCATGGCAACAGGTGAAAAATTTTCGTCGTAATCGACACCATGTCATTGACGATACCCTTTCACTACAAGCCTAGCTTTGTACGTTTGTATGTTGCCATCCATGTCAGTCTTCTTCTTGAAGACCCATTTACAACCAATAGGCTTTACGCCTTCTGGTGCATCAACTTGTGTCCAAACTTGGTTGGTATACATGGAATCCATTTCGGACTTCATGGCTTATTGCCATAAAGCGGAGTCGATATCTTGTATCGCTTCCTCATACGTAGCCGGCTCATTATCCTCAATAAGATTAATATCTGCGTGATGTGAGATTAGAAACCCATACCTCTCAGGTTGTTTTCTGACTCTCTCCGACCTACGCGGTTCTTGTGTATTAGAAGATTGTGGTACAGTCTCATCCCTCATGAACTGTTCGTGTTCCGGTAAGGAATCGGTGCCAGGAACAGTATCACTACGATTTCATCGAGTTCTACTTTCCTCCCACTTACCACTGCATTTAGGAATTCCTTTTCGAGGAAAACCGCATATAGAGCAATAAATATCTTGTTCTCTTGTGGGTGGTAGAAGTAATATCCTTTGGTTTCCCTAGGATAACCTACAAATAGGCACTTATCCGATTTGGGTTCTAGTTTGGTACCATCCAAACATTTAACGTATGCCCAGCATCCCCAAATCTTCAAGAATGAGAAACCCGGTCTCTTTCCTGTCCATATTTTATATGGAGTCTGTTGAACAGACTTTGACGGAACCTTATTCAAAATAAGTGTTGCAATGTTCAATGCATATCCCTAGAAGAAATTGGTAGCTCAGTGCGACTCATCATAGACCTTACCATGTCCAACAAAGTTTGGTTTCTTCGTTCGGACACGCCGTTTAATTGAGGTGTTCCGGGAGGAGTCCACTGTGAAAGAATACCATAATCTTTCAAGTAATCGAGAAACTCATTGCTCAAGTATTCTCCACCACGGTCCGACCGTAATGTTTTAATACTTTTTTCGGTCTGTTTTTCTACTTCGTATCGAAACTCTTTGAATTTCTCAAAAGTTTCTGACTTGTGTCTCATAAGATACACATAACCATAACGTGATGCATCATCCGTAAAGGTTACGAAGTATTCATATCCACCTCTAGCCTGGCTAGACATGGGCCCACATACATCACTATGAACGAGGGCTAATAGTTCGGTGGCACTTGCACCTTTACTACTAAAAGGTGTTTTAGGAATTTTGCCTAATAAACAAGATTCGCATACGTCATATGAATTTGGATCAAATCCATCCAAGTACCCACTCTTCGAAAGTATGGATATAGGAGTCTTGTTAATGTGTCCCAGACGACAATGCCACATATAAGTTTCATCTTTGTTACTTAATTTTAGCCTTTTGTTTGTCATCTTATATGTTTGAGATTGATTTATATTAAAATATAAAGACCATTATTATCTCAAAATCATTTTTATAAACAAAACACCCGGTTTTTCTGAATACAAAAGTATACCCACATTGGGTTAAACAAGATACAGATATAATGTTTCTAGTCAAACTAGGTACATAATAGCAGTCTAATAAATTAAGTACATGCCTCGAGGGCAGTTCCAAAATGTAGGTCCCAACAGCCAAAACGGCGACTCTAGTCCCATTTCCAACTCGGAGGTCGATCTCTCTTGAAGGCAGTCTCCTGCTAATCTGCAGATCCTGCACATCAGTACATATATGAGTACCACAGCCAGAATCAAAAATCCAATTTTTAAAACTAGAAGTAGGCATATTTATTTCAATAATAAACATACCTGAAGCCGGTGCATTGCCCACTTTCACTTCCTTCATGTGCGCCTTGTACTCATGGCAGTCATGCTTCCAGTGACCCCGTTTGCCACATTGTAGGCAGACATCTTGGGATTTGTCATTTGCCTTCCCAGAAGACTTTGATGATTTGGCCTTGCTCTTTCTCTTCTTCTTCTTCTTCACACCTCCAGAAGCCTTCGGCCAAGTCTTGGCATTCTGAGATGTCGAAGCGAAGTGCACCTCCCGCTTTTTGCCCTTCAAAAGGTCTTTTTCTGCCTCTTTCAGCATTATCATCAACTCTCCAAGAGTATTTTCTTGGTTCATCATATTATAGTTCATGATGAACCCGCTCCAACTGTCAGGAAGAGATTGTAAGATCAAATCTATGGAAGTCTCAGCCTCGAAGACTATGCCTAGCTGTCCCAGCTATTCGATGTCAGCAATCATCTGTGATACATGGTGCTCACAGATGTACCATCTGACATGCGAGAGCGAAAGAGCTTCTTCTGTAATTCGTACCTCTGCGATCTAAGGTTAGATCGATGAAGGTCCCTCAATTTCAAAATCATTTCGTAGGGATCCAATCCTTTGTTTTGACGACGAAATTATGGGGTCATTGCAGCAAGTATGACGGATTGAGCAGTTGAGTTGTCATCACTGTGAGTCTTCCAAAGCTCAAGCTCAAGCAGCTGCTCAATTCCGAGCTTAGGCCCAAGAGGTTTCTCTATCGTATAGAGCAATCTCTCAGCCCCCAGGACAATCCTGAGGTTCATATCCCATTCAGGAAAGTTCGCACCATTAAAGACATTTTCGCCCATGATGATGTCCCTAACATTGACCTTTCCAGCCATCTTAATTGCAATAGTCTAACTATTCAATTAACGATTTTAGGTACAGTCCAACTGTTACAAGAAAATAATAAAATATTAGTCCAACTAATATAAATATATAAAATGATGAAAATAATTTGAAAGCGCGTATTTGACAAGTATTTGAACGAAATTGCAAATTCAATATTGGCCTCCCACTAATTTTCGGCGAGCCTCTAACCCTCTGTTGAGTACTCGGGAAACCTCGTTTCCTAGTGTGATAGGATCCTGTTAAATAACACACAACCTTAACTTTGGCCAACAAGCTGTATGAAACTTAACTAGGTAGATCTCTAAGATCAATTGGATCTCATCCAATTCCTAGATCCGGTAGGTGGACCTCTAAGTCCGAAACATATATACAATATATATGTCAATATATCCAATATATTTCCTAACCTTTTCCTCTGAATCAACTAAGCATTGGCTTTGGCTCAACAAGCTTAATGATTCCAGTTAAGTGGGACCCATTGACAGTGGGAAAGCTTCGTAATCCACGTCGATGAACTAGAAGTGACCTTGACTTTGGCCAACAAGTCACAACCGCCAAAGACATGTGATATAGAACAACGCTTTCGTGGTTCAAACACATCCTCGATAGACATTGATCTTGACTTTTGCCAACAAACCAATGGCAATCTTGGATCTTGAGAGATAGAACCACTCAATGGAAGGAAAACGCTTAATATTGTATTGAGGGTTTTTCGCGTAAATTGGCAACCAATTTATTATCTTTGATTAGGTCTCATCATATACACCCTTAAGCATGCATTCTACAAGCATATTAAGGCGTGAAATAAATAATAATGATATGCGGATGGATATTTAACAAATTGTTCCTTAACAAAATCTCTCCATTTCTTCTCTCCCGCTAGCACTATTCTAACTTCTACCCAATTACATAATACAATAAAGAAACCTCATTTACAATGATGGGAATTGGTGAGAAGAGAAATACAATGAGAAAAGAGATAATAGGCTGGACGCATAGGTCCAATTTAATAAATTCTAAATTTATTACAACAATTTCCAAAATTGCCCTCATAATTCTAATATCCATCTAATATACATTATTCATACAATACATCCATGTATTCACACAAAGCATGTTATTCAATCAATCTAATCCAATTAATTAATCTTAGAGTTAATGATCATCCAATGTTCAAACAACGATTTGATTTGCGCGAGTCCAACTCGTTTAAGAATAAATACTCAAAGTACGTATTCTTGAATTATATCGAACTACAATTTTAAATCCAATTTAATTTGTATTCAATATTAATTCTAATTTAATTCTAAATTAAATAATTACACTATTTTATGTGCCTTTTAGACTTAGATTCTAAATCCAATCTTAATGGGTCTCAAATGCCCAATTAACATCCAATGTCAATTTAATTAAAGTCCAATGGGCTTTTAATTAATTCTTAAGGCATGGACTTTGGCAACCAAAGCCCAATAAGGAATCACCCTTTTAGCCAAAAATCAATTTAGGCCAATTAGGCCCAATTAAATTATTTAAAGGCCCAGTTATTCTATTTGGACTTTATGGAATGGTTTTAGGCCCAATTTGGATCCAATCCAATTGTCCTAAACCAAGCTTGGCCCAACAAAGCCCATTAAGCCCAAATACAATAATATTAACCCAATTCAAAATTAAAGACTAATTTATTTAATTACAATATTCCAAATATCACAATTAATTTAATTAAAGTGTAATACCATAATTAATTAATTAATCCAATGTTTTCAAAACATCAATTAAACTAATTAATCATGCTTTAAATATCCAATTTATGTCCAAAACAATTGAAGCAAAACACAACTCATGCCATGCTTATGGTTCACGACATTTGGGCATACTAACAATCAATTTTTGATTTCAATCCAATTAAACTCATCAATTATACATATCATGACATAAACTCATCCAATGGCCTAATCAACAAACAAATCACCATGAACACCATTAGGGTAGATTCGGCCAAGCTAGATTTTTTAGGGAAAATTAATCTAATCAATTTTCTTCAATTCTAAAGATGCACAATCTAATTTAACATCATCAAAGCTCAACAAAACAACTAATTTGAAGAAATCATGTTCAAAACATAAAAACCTCAAATAAAGTTTATAACCCTAAAACAAATCATGCTTAAAATCGGCACTCTGATATCATTGTAGGTGTTCCTAGAACATGCCAATGATCTATAAGTCATGATTTCATGTGTGAATAATCAAAGAAGTTGCGGAAAAATATTTACAATGAGCGGATGTAGGATTTCAAAAATCTTTTCGTTTCGGAAGCTCCAAGCTTTGTGGTGAATCTTTAATTCCAATGATGAGTTTCTCTATCACCTTCTTTAATCCTTGTGTGCTAGCAATGTTGAAATTTTATAACAAAATCTCAAGAACAATGGAGGGTATGTTCGGCCATGAGGGAGAGAAAAGGAGAGATGAAGTGTTTTCTTTGTGTTTTGTTTCTAAAACCAAAATTACAAAGTCAACTAATTCCATTTGTGTAAGTTGGTGGGAAAAATGGCAATTAATGCCTCCAACCACTTCCATCACTCAAGTTGACACTTGATAGACAAGTGATGTAAGTTGGTGGGACCCACTTTAATTCAAAATCAAGTGGCTTGCTCAACACACTTCGGGCTCGGGTTCGCTTAATCCAATTAAAGGAATTTCTTGTCGCGACGTAATTAAATCCAATTTAATTAAATATTAGTGCCTCGCAAAATTATTACGAAAGTCGCTCGTGAATTAATTCTAAATTAATTCGTTCGCTCGCCCGAATTAAAATCCAATTTTAAATCCGCTTTGAAATTTATTTTCAATTAATATATCCAATATATTATTAATCGATTAATTCCAAATTAATCGCGCCCTCTCTCTTCTAATTGAATTTTATCCCAGATAAATTCTTGCCGCAATTAATCCCAGATTAATTTTCTCTCCCTTATAATTAATCCTGGATTAATTCTGTTCGAGTCAAGTATCATCGGTGAATCTTTGGGAAGCGACCCAAGAGATCCCTGGATATGTTGGCAGTAAATCTGATCGTCGGACTATCCTAACACGTGCGTACCCCGTACCACATTCTTACCGATTTACAAGACATGGTTGGCTTCTAGCAAAGCACCGTGCCAACCCAATTCTCCAGAAATATTCAACAAAGAATATATAATTTTTATCAAGCGTAGTATACTTAGTATTTTGTATTACGATCCATTAACGGATGTCACATGCTAGGCCTGGGGCTGGAATTATGTATGCCTCATACGAAACATATATCGGATCACTAGCAACTAGTCTCTTTAATCGGATAATCATGACCTTGTCATATTATCCCGATAGTTGCAATATATTAGAGTACCAGTTCTGTATCCATGTGTGATCATCATCTCCATATGACTAAAGTGACACTTCCATCTTGACGTCACACCCAATATACTACGATTCTCAATAAACCCATAAGTGGCGTACACAGAACCTGTTAAAGTCCCGGACGACCAAAACCAAAGCGTACTGATTGTCGTAAATATTAGCGATGCAAGTCTCAGTTTAAGACCAAATACACCTACCCTGATTCAGATTCCCATAGACACATAGTCATACTACCAATGGGATTCTGATGGGTCCATCTAGAGCGAAGTTGTTCCCGTACCATCGGTAAACAGAACCTCCTATTATACTTGCATGAGTATCCAATACCCAAATATATGAGAACTATGTCGTTACGCTTCCATAACGCGCACAAGTGCAATACTATTTTATTCCACATTATCGATGTCCAGTCTCGATAATACTACGACTATGGATATTTAATGATTAAACCTTACGTGGATTGATATTGTCTCATATCTTATTAATCCAGAACTAATCATAAGGACTTTTATCATTTATATATATTAAAGTAATCCAATTACAAAATGATAAAATAGCAATTTCCTTTGTCACATAGTTAATTTGTACAAAAACCACAATGTCTTTTACAAATAGTGATTCTATGGGTCATAATTATCCAACAGTAAGTCCATTTTTGTCCTAGGTATGGCTTATTTTATGCACCAATATGGGGTACACAAAATCGTTCTCTCCTACACTACAAGGGTGAACCTTGGCTACCTCAATCTCATTCCATCGGTAAAAGATAAAGACCGCCCATTTACAATATTGACTAAGCCTATTATGGAGATCGTGCCATTGTCTAGAAATGAAGAATTGGGCCCTCGGTAATCACGGTTGTGGGGATGGACTTGGAGATATCCAAAAGTTTACAAATATGCCATAACAAGGCGTATCCTTCCTGGATGAAAGCCCGTGCAGATATCGGACTCATGCTTTTGGCATATTCGGATCATGTTTGGACCTTCTAAGCCCATCAAGGTTTTCATACAAGTTGGCCCGTTATCATTTTAAAGCGTTTAATCAGATTATCGCGAGGTACAAACTTATCCCAGTTGAAAAGGCCCAATAGGTTTACATTTTTACGATAAATTGGTTAAATAACTTCAAATGATAGGGGGCCCAACATAAGGTGGCCCATCGTCATTTTGAAAAATTTTGGCCCTATTATCATAAGATACAAACTTGTCCCAGTTTAAATGGCCCAACAAGTTCGTATCCTATGATGAGAAGTCCAAATGTATCTGAATGACAATAGTCCCAAACACAAGCATAGGGGTAGCTTTTATAGGACATATAACTATGGTTCATATGTGGGCTTACAAGGGTATGGTTAAAGGCTCCCCTCGGTGAAGGGTTGCTGACCGGCGTAAACACACGTATAACGCAAGCGCACGTATCGTTCAAGTAGTATAAAAATATCGATCCCACGAGGACTTAATATCTAAACTATTAATTTTATGAGGTCAAATGATTACTAATATGTAACAAGTTGATTGATTGATTTGAAATGGTGACGATTCTAAATTTAAAAGCAAGTAAATAAAATTGTCGAAAATAGGTTTTAAGAAAATTCAATATTAAAAACTATCTAGGGTTGTGATTTCTTCCAATATCATTTTAAAGATGAAGTGGTTACTAGTTGTTTTGTTTCTTTCTAAACTACCGAATAAGTAAATTCTCCGATTATTTTACCATTCTCCATATACACAGCCAGCAAAATATTAATCAACTCATTTTTGCCCACAACAGTCACAAGTGCAATTGATAAGAGAATAATTTTTTGTCCTAAGGTTCTATTAGATTTCACACCTTTTTATAGTAATGGAGTAAAAAAAAAATTTTTTTCTGATTTTTCTCATTTTTTTTTCTCTATTTTTTATTTATATACAATATCTTCCATCTATGTAGCGAGTGTTGGGTCGTTGGCTCCCAAACCAGTTGGTTTTAGGGCACCAGGTGTTAAGACACCCCTACGGACTTAATTACTCAGACTTCAAATATATATATATATTTTGCAGCATCTTTGATCCATGTAACGAGCTTTGGGCCAGTGACTCCCAAACCGGTTGGCTTTAGGGCACTAGGTGTTAAAACACCCTTACAGATAATAACTCGGATCTCAGAAGTTTTTTTTTTTTTTTTTTTTTTACTCCATTGATTTTTTGAGATGCTTCCTCCAATTAAACTAGAGCACTGAATATTACAAACTTTTCAATTTTAGCTCATATCCGTATGTTACCATGTATGTTAAATATCTGTCAACTGAGCATATGAAGATTCATTTTAGTCAATTTTATGGAGAATTACAAATTAAATAATTCAAAATGAAATAAACAAAAATTAACTTGTTTCGAATTAGGTTTGAGATATGTCTCAGGAGTGGAAACTCCTTACTCAGCTACCTCTTACCAATTTCACTTTTTAGTCAGATAAAAAAACAAAAACGCAAAATATTTTTTGTAATTTTTTAAAAAAATTTCAATTTTTTTTTTGTATTTTTCGAAAAAATTTGAACTAAAAATAAAAATAACATACAAAGTAAAAAAAACAAGGTACTGATCAACTAATTCCCTCCCCCAAACCTAAATGAGACATTGTCCCCAATGTCTTAAACAGTAAAAGGAGAGTTAAGAAGGTCGTACCTGGTTAGCTGAAATCTACAGGAAATTAAAGGTTAAGATCCAGATTAATCCGACGCCTCTTACCACGTTCGTCCTCGGACCAATTTATCTTGAAAGGATAGGGTCAACTTGTGGTTCATAGGCTATGAGTTGGTCTATTAGATCCGGAGCAATCCTGGCAGTAAATAGAAGTTCTTTTAAAGGTTTTGATATGAACCCATTCCTCCGTGCATCATCAAGAAAACACAAAGAAGAAATCATAAAATCCATCAACATTGTTACAGCCCACCCAATGGTTTCTGGTGTATGTTCAGGTTCGCCCAAGATAGTACAATAAAAATTTCTTCCAATGTACCCAAGCCACCTGGCAAAGCGATAAAAGCATCAGCACGGTTAATCATTTCTACCAGTCGTTCAGACATACCTGGCACGATCAGTTCCTCTCCGTTGATGATCCAATAAGATTTGCCTCTGCCAAGGGTTTTGGGATGATTCCCAAAACATGACTGCCTCCTTCCTGTACGGCCTTTGAAACGATCCCCATAAGTCCAAGATTTCCTCCGCCATATATTAAGTGCATATTTCTTGCAGCTAAGACTCGACCCAATTCATGTGCTGCTTCTATATTGTGGTTTAGTTCCAACACTACTACCGCAAAACACACAGATGTTTTCAACTCGTCTTCTTGAAGTAGCTTCCATTTTTTTTATGTGTTCTTTCTCAACTCTGGATGCCTTCAAAAGTGCAATGACGGGCTGAATTTATAATACCTGAAAAGGGTGAGTAAAAATAGCACAAGTATCTTCCAGATGACGATTAGTAGCGAAAATATATCGTGATAGTCAAAAAGGTCTGGATCCTGTCGGAGAAAATTAAAAGAAAACAACAAAACAAATCACAATTATTAGGAAAAGACAAAGAGATATATATATACAGGAATTACAGCTTGATTAACGTCTATGCGTCAGGGACAAGCTTCCCATCCAATTTTCTTATAAATTGGCAAACAGGGTCTTTTTGAGTCAGATTCCCGAGACTTAACTGTTGTCTTTCTTTTTGAAATTGTGTGTATGTAATTTGCGAATGGCTATATGAACATATCCACTGGGATAGTCTCAAGAGTTAAAGATATATCATCTAAAGACTCCTTACTCAAGCCATCCCTAATGAAGTTAATTTTGTCTTCGCGATTATCAGACACCATTCCTAAAGAACGACAACGAGTGTTGCAATTAAATCGTGCACATTTGAAACAAACACCCATTTGCTTTTAGCTCTACGTTTCTTTGCATATGTGCTTCTTCCTAAAACCAGGTAGATGTGAAATAAAAGAGTCAGAAGACTCACCTGCCAATCGGACTCGTGCTTCAATTACCCAACGAATATCATTAGGAATACCATGGATCGTCAGTAGTCTCATTCGTTCCAAGCGAGCTTTGTAAACTTTCATCAGAGATTTTTTAGGGAGGAGAGAAGGAAATTGCTTGCGAAGATTTGCGAGAGCTTCTTCCATCTTGAAATGACTAAACCTGCAAAAATTAAACACACAAAAATAAACCAACCAAATCACAATATATACACAAATTGCATGGGTTGCCTCCCTGCTAGCGCTAAGTTTAAAGTCGTCAGCTAGACGTGTCTTCTAACGTTAGGCTAGATCTGAAAGTGTGACACTTTCTTTTTGTCGCTCAAATGATTCTCCCCAGTAGTAGTGCTTGACACGCTTGTTTTTAACCTTGAAAGTTTTGTTAGCGTCAGGATCATGTATCTCAACGGCTCTATTTGGTAAAACTTTGGTGATCACAAATGGACCTGACCACCGTGATTTTGGCTTCCATGGGAAGAATTTCACCCTTGATTTGTTTAACAGTACCTTCTGCCCTGGTTCCAGTTGTATGCGCACTAACTTCTCATCATGTCTTTCTTGCCCTTTTCTTTGTACAATTTGGCATCCTCAAAAGGCTGATTGTGAAATTCCTCCAATTCGTTGAGCTGGTGGAATTTTTCTCTTCTGTTGCTTGTAGTGCAAGAATTGGCTCCTTCAGTACAAAAGATGCTTTATCTTTAGGCTCCACAGGCAATTGACATGTTTTAAGTTTGTCAGTAGAACTTTGTCTTTCATCAGAGTTCTGAATGGTACTGTGTATCACATCGAGTTTGAAACATTCCTCCTTCTTTTCATCATCTGGGAAATTCATGGCCTTGAAAACATTGAATGTTACTTCTTGGTCCTGTACCCTCATGGTTAATTCTCCTTTTTGTACATCAATAATGGTTCGACCTGTAGCCAAGAATGGTCTCCCAAGGATGATTGGCACGTCTGCGTCTTCCTCCATATCAAGGACAATAAAATCTGCTGGGAAAATGAATTTGTCAACCTTGACCAGCACATCCTCAACTACGCCTCTCGGAAATACGAGCGTTCTATCAGCAAGTTGCAGTGAGACTGAAGTTGGCATTGTTTCTCCAATCTGTAATTTCCTGAAAATAGAAAAAGCATCAAGTTAACACTAGCACCTAAATCACACAAAGCCTTACCAAAGTTATGTTCTCATATGACGCAAGGAACAGTGAAACTGCCAGGATCTTTCAACTTCGGGGAAGTTTCCTCTGAATGATAGCGCTGCATTCTTCTGTTAATGCTACTGTCTCGTAATCTCCCAATCTCCGTTTTCGTGAAAGAATATCTTTCATGAATTTGGCATAGGTGGGCATTTGTTCCAACGCTTCTGCAAATGGAATGTTGATATGCAGCTTTTTGAAGATCTCCAGGAACCGAGAAAACTGCTTGTCCAATTTGTTCTTCTGAAGACGTTGAGGAAAAGGTGGAGGTGGAGTGATCTGTTCTTTTTCCTTTGCTTCTTTTTCCTCCATCTGTTGCTTTGTTTCTTTTGGAACTTCCTCAGCAGTTGAATTGACTCCAACATCTTTGTTGATTTCAGTACCGCTTTTTAACATGATGGCATGACATTGCTCCTTCCCCATGTTTCTTGGATTTGGCTCTGTGTTGCTAGGAAGGGTACCTGGCGGTCTGTAACTCTGAGCATTTGCCAGTTGTCCCATTTGATTCTCCAGTATTTTAATAGAAGCAGATTGACTTTGAATTATGTTGTTGAGCTTGAAACATAGCATCGTATTTTGCTTCTTGCTTTTTGAACATCTCTGCAAACCATTCTTTCATTTCTGGTTCATTTTCTGCTCCTGGCCTTTGTTCTGTGGTGGAATCCAGGTGGTGGATAGTTTTGCTGTTGGCCTGAATTGTTGCTCCATGAAAATTAGGATGATTCCTCCACCCTGGGTTGTAGGTGTTGGAATATGGATTGTTCCCCTGTCTGTTGAAATTGTTGACATAATTCACCGTCTCTTCATGTTGGTTTGGTTCTGGTGCTCCTCCATATGGTGAACTTGTGGTTCCAGCGATGTTCACAACTTGCGTGTGCTAAGTGTTTCTAGACATTTGCATATCTGATCCAGCCTGGTATTCACTGCTGTGTTTGCTCCAACTTCATAAATTCCTGCAATTCTTTGGATCATGCTCCTTTCTGTTGGCCACAAGGAATTGTTGTTGGCCATTTCTTCGATTAGGTCCCAGGCTTGATCTTCTCCTTTTGCCATTAGCTCCTCCAGCAGCAGCATCGATTGTGGTTCTCATTATTCCAGAAAGCCCATTATAGAATGTTTGGACTTGAAGCCATTTTGGAATCTCATGGTGAGGACATTTCGGAGTAAATCTTTATACCTTTCCCAAGCTTCGCAGAGGGATTCTGAATCTTGTTGTACAAAGGATGTGATGTCATTCCTCAGCTTTCCGGTTCTGGGTGGTGGAAAGTACTTTGCAAGAAATTTGGTGGCTAAAGTGTTCCAAGTTGTGATAGAACCTGGTGGTAGTGAATGTAGCCAAGCTTTAGCTCTGTCCTTCAAGGAGTATGGAAAAACACGCAGTCTCATTGCTTCTTCAGCTTCTCGTTTGTAATTAAAAGTACCGCAAACTTCCAGGAAGTTACTGATGTGGGTATTAGGATCTTCAGTTGCATTCCCCCCAAAAAACTGACTGCTGAATCATCTGAATGCATGTTTTGATGTCACATGTATTTGCTGGTAAGGGAGGAAGTACAATACAGGAAATGAGTCTGTCAACCATCGGAATGGTTCTGTCTCGAATGGGAATGGTGGTGTGCAACGTTCAAAGGTTCAGGTTCCATGTTGACTAAAGCTTCTTGGCCTTCTCGCCTTTCCCTTCTCAACTGTCTGATGGTTCTTTCAATCTCAGGGTCAAGCGGATGGATTTCAAAGCTTCAGCTCGTCTCATTAAATGTCTGAGAACCTGAAACACAAGAAAAAACAAAAACAATAAGTAAAAAGAAAAATAAGATACAAGTAACAAATCTAATCCCTAAACTAATAGTAAAAGATAATAAGTCCCCGGCAACGGCGCCAAAAACTTGACCGGCGTAAACACACACGTATAACGCAAGCGCACGTATCGTTCAAGTAGTATAAAAATATCGATCCCACGAGGACTTAATATCTAAACTATTAATTTTATGAGGTCAAATGATTACTAATATGTAACAAGTGATTGATTGATTTGAAATGGTGACGATTCTAAATTTAAAGCAAGTAAATAAAATTGTCGAAAATAGGTTTTAAGAAAATTCAATATTAAAAACTATCTAGGGTTGTGATTTCTTCCAATATCATTTTAAAGATGAAGTGGTTATCTTAAAGTTGGGTAATATATTGATTTATTAACCTGGAACACTAAATTATGTGTAAGCCTCTGTCGATGGTCAATTACAATACCTAGTATAATCCAATTGAACCTTATGTCTATGTCAACCAAATTACCTAGATTCATTAAGTTTGAGTTCCAATTATTGGCTACCCCCGCCCGACAGGTATATTCCTATCCTGTAAGGAAATCTATTAAAGGGTTATCTATCCTCAAGGAAGATCGTGGGCTATTGAGTCTAAGGTCTTAAACTTAAAATCCCTATGTCTAGTTCATTTTAAGTTTACCTAATCAATTTTATTAATGGCCAGTTAATAAAAAGCATTAAGATTAAGACTCAATAAATAAATCTTTAAATTACCCAACCTATAATCTAACCCTTATAAAACAGTGATATTGAAATTCATCACAACCCCAGATAACTGGTAGTTACGACACATATTACGGGTAGTAGTAAAAACTTAAATAAAATAAAAGACATAAAGTAAATTGCTGAAAATTAAATACTGAAAAGTAAATTGCTGAAAAGTAAATAAAGTAAAAGTAAAAAGTAAAAAGTAAAAAGTAAAAAAATTAAAAATAAATTACTGAAAGTAAATTGTTGAAATTAATAAAGTAAAAGTATAATAAAAGAGAATGCTGGGGTTAGAGGATCAACTTTATTACTACTATTTTAGATATCTCCCTTAATATAATATATTAACTTTGTGTGATAATTACTAACCAGCCATATAGGCGGTATCCTGATTAAGTCAAATTAATAATTAATTACCAACGACCAACCAGGCGGTATCCATATTAAGTCAGGTTAAAACCAATTTATAATTAATTACCAACCGACCAATATAATGGTATCCCTTTTTAAGTCAGGTTTTTTTAAATAGTTTTTATATTATAATAAGGGAGATTATTATCTAAATAGTAATAAAAAAGCTTTACCTTTCACCCCAGCAAAGGAGAATTACCTCCTCATTGCTTGAAAAAAATAAAAACTGCAAAAGTAAAGAAAGAAAATGTTGTGCGTAAAAGTAAATTGCGAAAAGTAAAAACTGAAAAGAAAAGAAAAGAAAGTGCGAAAGTAAAAATTAATTACTAAAAACTGTAAATACTAAACTAGATACAATCTTCTTATTTATCATTAAGAATTTCAAAGAAGAAAGTATGAATTTTACAAATGAAATGGCTTGGTATTTATAGGCAAAATTTTGCCACCATCAAATCATCCATCAAATTCTCCACCAAATCCATTATTAATTTCTCCACTAATTACTCCACCAAATCCATAATTGCTCCACTAATTGCTTATCTTGTTGGGTGGTGATTTGATAATTTTTATTAATTATTTATTAATTAATATTTTGCTTTGAAAATGATTGATAATGACTTTTAATAATTACACTCCACACACTTCTGGATGGTTCATCAATTTCGGTCATGAAATCATCAGAATTTGAACATAGTTATCTTTCAAAGTTGTAGATCTTTGAGTCTTCTTTAATCTAGAACTTGAATCAGCTCAATCCGATATCTGAGTATACAGTATGCCCACAATACGACAGATGCGCAAAATTGGAATTTCCAAAACTGCACTTCGTCAAAAACGCCCCCTTTCAAGTTTTCAAATCTCCAAAATTAATATATCAAGTCCAATAATTGCCCTTATTTGATCCACATTTCGTCCTAAATGATTTCATTGAGTCCCGATATTATTTTATCTGCAAAATAAAATAAAACCTATCAAAACGTTCATCAAACCCGAGAAACTAAACAAAATATTAAGTAAAAGGGGCGGTAAATATTGATATATTTTCCGCTCATCAGTTGCTCACAACTGGGTCTACCCACCCAAGGGTTCGAGCGACCAAGTGAGAGAGCCTTTTTTATACCCTAAGGTATGTGCTAACGAGTGATGACGCCACATAATGATCTGCCGCCTTGAGTGAAACTGATTTCATGATACATGACACCATCGGGGTAAAAAGGGTATGCAAAATATATGATACTTGGGAACCAAAGCCAAAGCCACAGACACTTCAAGGCATTGTTTCGAGGCCAATTCTCTATCCCCAGTGGAGTCGCCATCTGTAGGAGTGAAGCGGGGTTTACCGCTATGCCTATGATGCTCGGAGACCATGACACTGTTGGGCTCGCAGCCCGTAGAGAGTACGGAGTAGCCCGTGGGGGACTAAACCGGAGAATAAAGGAGTCGCCACCAAGTGTTGACTGGGAAATGATTTAAGGCCGCACTCCACCCTTGTAAAGGAAGACCTTAAACCGATGGGTTCGGAATGGTCCCTTACTTATGCCAGTATAATCGACTGGTTCACACAATAGTATAACCAAGTCTTATGGAGCACATGAAAGATACTTCGAATAAACACACAATTTTCACACCCATAAACATGAATATAAATAAAAGCAAATACATAGTTCTAAAAGCATATTAAATAAAGAAGTACGATAATGTAAATTAAAATAACAGTAAAAAAATGTTAATAATAAATGCAAATAATTAAGCACATAATGCAAAATGAATAACTAAAGAGACGAAAATGCATAAAAATAAAGAAATAGGTTGTCCAACGTGTGTACATTCGGGTAGTGTTCGTAAACGCATTCGAACGAAATGTTCCAGAGAGATCACATTCGTGTAGCATTCAAGAACGCGTTCGAATGGAAAGAGGCATAATACTTGCGTTCGAGTTGCGTTTGAAAACGCGTTTGAACTGAATGAGATAGAAGGCACGCGTTCGAGTTACGTTTGACAACGCGTTCAAACATTTTTGCGAAAACAGTACCAATAATGACATAAACACACATTTGTGAGTATTTCCCGAGCGGTACGTGGAGTTGTATCCCAAGTACAGACAGCACTACTGTCCATTCAGATTCGGCTACGGAATTTATGTCAGGGTTTCCATCCGATATACCACAAGGGATAACACACACGATCATTAATGCAAATGTAAGTGGACATGAAAGTATATGTGAAATAATATAGCAAAACATAAATAAAAGTAAAAGTAAGACAATAAAATAAAATAAATGCGATAAAATAAAATAAAGATAAACAGTAAAATAAATGTGAAATAATGAAATAAAGATAAACAATAAAGTAAATGCAAAATAATAAAATAAAGGTAAATAGTAAAATAAATGCGGAATAAGAAAATAAAAATTAAAGTAAATGAATAATAAATAACGGAACGTCAAAGAAAGATGTGACAAAAAGATTTGGTCGTCTTTGATGTAGGACCTTGCATACCCGGTTGGATGTATTTCACAGGCATGCCGGGTCCAGAACAAAATAAATATAGTTAAGGGTGCCCTCAGGTCTTACCTTTTAAGTCACTTTCTAGGAAGTGTGTTAGGCCGTCCAGAAGGATTAAAACTTGTTTTTTTTCTGATTTGTTGAGTCGTTGTTTCTGCTCATTGTTTCGCTGTTTCTGCTCGTTGTTTTTTCTATTTTTGGGCTGCTATTTTTGCTGTTTTTGGGCTGTTTTTTTTTGCTATTTTTTGCTTCTATTTTTGTTTGTTTTTGGGGCTGCTGTTTAGGTGATTTTAGGGGCTGGTGTTTAGGTGATTTTAGCGGCTGTTTTTGGTGCTGTTTTTGGTGATTTTAAGGGCTGTTTTTCGGACTGTTCGGTAGTTTGGTAGGGCTGTTGGTTCCGATTTTTTGTTATTGTTTTTGGTTGTTGTTGTTTTTTTTTTTTGTGTTTTGTGTTGGTTTCGGCTGGTGGGCAATTTGGTTGTTGGTTTTTCGGTGCTTGAGGGTTGTTCGATTCTTGTTTGTGCGCTAGTGGGCATGCTTCACGGTGATTTGATGTGTGTATGTGTGTGTTTTGACGTGTGTGTGTGTGCCATGTGTGTGTGTTTTGACATGGGTGTGTGTTTTGACGTGGGTGTGTATTTGACGTGTGTGTGTGTGTTTCAAAAAGAGTGTGTGTGTTTGCCGTGTGTAGCTTAGAAAGAGATTCTAGGTTGTTTTTCCTTTGTGTGTCTGCCGTGTGAGTGGTGTGTCTTAGGTTGAGAGAAAGAGCCTCCCTAGGGTTTGGTTTTGTTGTCTTTTTATAATGCCAATGGATATCTTAATCTTGGAAATAAAATCAAGCAAATTTGGGAGATATTCTATCAATTTATTTAAGGAATAAAGTCTCATAATTTTGGTGAGGATGGGATTCACAATTTTGTTACAATTTATTTATTTGGGAAGGCTTGGGCTTGTATGGCATGGGTCCATGGGCTTAATGGGCGTGTATGGCATGGTAATGGGCTGTGTGGATGGGTTGTATGGGTTTTGGGCCGAGGCTAAAGTTTGAAACATAAAACTGACTGAGCAAATCCGAGGCAGGCTAGCGAGTTCAAATCTGATGTGGTGCTAATTCTTGGAGGCTTTCTTTCCTTCCGGCATTCATTTCCCGCGACTTCCGCAACTTTTCAGGTAGTGCCTCTATACAAGGCTCATCATTGGCCTTATGCAAAAATGCAGTGTCTACAGTAACTCTAGCAAGTGAGGAGAGATGGTAGAGATTATATTCTCTTACACAAGCCAACTAACTTTGTCATTAAGTATCTAATGCTTTCTTGCAATGGCAAAGACATTAATGTGAATGCCATACCAAAGCATAAGCAATATTAAGCTAAAGACAAAGACTTGTCATTAAGCATCTAATACTTTCTTGCGATGGCAAACACATTAATGTGAAGGCCATACCAAAGCATAAGAATTGTTTAGCTAATGTCAAAGTCATTAGTTGTATACATGTCACCTAATAGACATAATAAGTTGGAGAGCATGGTAAGCCATATTTCTTTGTCTCCAAGGTAAATAAAAAAAATCATTACTAACATGATTATCTCAATATCATGATTTGATTATCTCATAATCAAATAATTCTAGAAAATATTAAGTTATACTAATTTAACATAGTTTTCAATTATGACAGAAATATTATTAATCTGATTAATAATATATAAATATAATGTGAGCATATTATTAGACTATCTAATTATATTAGGTTTGCTACAGTTAATGGAGCTAGCACGGGGACCAAATGGACATACGGTTCCAAGCTCCAATAATCCTGAAATATTAACTAAACCCTTTAATCAAGTATTATGAATTATTAAATTCGCGTTATTCCACTAAGAACTCGAAGTTGAACACTCATTACCGTAGATGAAAAATATAAACCGAAAAACTTTGGTGTCCATCGATATAGTCATTACATATGGATATAGTCTTTCACGAATATCTCATAAGTATAGTAGGGTTATAAGTCTGTTATACCCCTCTAAATATTTTGTCTCTTAAGCACCATTTATATAATGAACAATTAATTCATAATAACTATGAATATAAAACTTTCTACTAATAATAAATAGTTAAGCGCTCAAATTGTTCAAGTCCCGAATCAATTCTTAAAAGAGATATTCTTTTTTTTTCTCATAAGAATGAGTGAATTCCATATCTGTGTAAAACGTTCCCAGCTACACACCAAACCATATCCCAAAAATACATAGTTATTGGTCGGGAATGCAACACCAACCTCACCATAGTAATCAAAGGACATAGGCTACCATGCAGGAGTTCGTAGCACACTCAGGATTAAGATCGAATCCATATATAACTATCTAGTGGATAAAATGAATTTATTCGGTTAATGGATTATAAGAAATTCGTATTTATTTGAGCCTAGTCCTATATGATCTCATTATACAAGGTGTCTCTATTCCTATGTCACTACATGAACGATCCCGGATCAAGGTTGTCATACAAGTATAGAATGGACCGCAGCTATAAATATACCACAAACAAAGTACCATCTTTGTTTGCTCTCTGTGGACTATTTAGATTACTAACTTCAAACTTAAATCCTCTTGTGCATCAAACATACACTAAGTCTAAAAATACAAGAGTAATAAAGGTAAAAAAGATAATTGGACTATATACGATATAAATCAAACAACTTTGATAAATGAATAATGCATTTATTATTATTACAATAATCAATTCTATTTATAATACATGAAGCTCTAGGGCATATATCCCAACAATCTTCCACTTGGACTAGAGCAAATGGGACATGTCATGTAATCCTAAACCCTTTAGGTGACCTTCAAAAACTTTAGCCGATAAGGTCTTTGTAAACGAATCAGTCAGGTTGTCTGCAGATTGAATCTGTGTGACAGCGACATCTCCTTTATGCAATATCTCCCTGATGAGGTGATATTTTCTCTCAATATGCTTACCTCACGTGTGGCTTCATGGTTCTTTGGAATTCGCCAATGTACCACTATTATCGAAATAAAGTGTGAGTGGTTTATACATATCTGGAACAACTTCTAGATCTACCAAGAACTTACAGAGCCAGACTATTTCCTTAGCTGCTTCATACGCTGCTACATATTCAGCCTCCATGGTGGAGTCAGTAATACAAGATTGATTTATGCTCCTCCATACTATAGCCCCACCACCTAGGGTGAACACTGATCCAGATGTTGATTTCCTAGAATCGACACCCGTCTGAAAATCAGAGTATGTATATCCTCTTAGAATCATATCCTGACCAGAATATACAAGCATATAATTTCTCCTAAGATACTTGAGAATATATTTCACCGTCATCCAATGATCTAATCTTGGGTTGGATTGAAACCTACTGACTACACCCACTACAAAACATATGTCCGGTCTTGTGCATAACATAACATACAGACTTCCAACTGCTGAAGCATATGGCATATGCCTTATCTCCTCAACTGCTTGAGGTGTCTTAGGAGACTGTTCCGTAGACAAATGAATTACATGCCTGAAAGGTAAATTACCTTTCTTAGAATTCTGCATACCAGATCGCATAAGAATCTTGCAGATATAGGTTGCTTGAGACATTACTAACAGTCGTTTCTTTCGATCCCGAATGACCTGGATCCCAAGTACATAACTTTCATTTGGAATTGGTTAGCTAGCCAAATTTTCATGTCCGATAATATCTTTAGATCATTCCCAATGAGTAAAATATCATTGACGTATAACACAAGGAAAACCACCTTACCAGCAATGATACGCTTGTAGACACAAGGCTCATCGATGTTCTGCTCAAAGTTATAAGACTTGATCGTAGTATCAAACTTTATTTTCCAAGATCTAGATGTTTGTTTAAGCCCATAAATGGACCTTTGCAACTTGCAAACTTTTTTCTTTTAACCTTGGGTTATGAACCCCTCTGGTTATACCGTATAGATACTTTCATCAAGATTTCAATTCAAGAATGTAATCTTGATGTCCATTTGTCAAATCTCATAGTCATAATATACGGCATTGGAAAGAAGAATTCTGATGGATTTAAGCATGGCTACTGGCGAGAAAGTCTCTTCATAGTCAACTCCCTCTTTCTGGGTATAACCATTTGCCAATAGTCTAGCCTTGAAAGTCTGTACTTTCCCATTTATTCCTCTTTTTCTCTTGTAGATCCACTTGCAACCTATGGGTTTTACTCCATCAGGTTGGTCTACAAGTTCCCAGACTGAGTTAGAGTACATAGACTCCATCTCGAGGTTCATGGCTTTGAGTCATTCCTCATTATCAGTATCTTTCATTACACTACGATAAGTCAATGGATCATCTATACCATCACAAGATGTAAGAACTTACACCTCTCCATTTCCTAGATAGCGTTCAGGTTATCTTACAACCCTCCCACTACGTCTAGGTGGTATGGTATCCTGATAAACTTGCATTTGACTTCCAAATGTAGAAGGTGTTATGTATTTGTCAACATTTGAGAATAGCGTACTGGTCGTACCAGCAAGCAACTCCTCAAGTAACATTTTACTTCGAGGTTTGAACTCTCTCATATAATCCTCCTCAAGAAATGTAGCATTTATCGACATAAATAATTTATTATCTTCTGAAGTATAAAAGAATTCACCCATAGTTTTCTTAGGATATCCTACAAATAGGCACACCTGTGAATGTGGTTCCAACTTAGTAGTCTTGTTCTTTAGAAAATGTGTTGGACACCCCTATATGCGGAAATGTCGCAAACTAGCTTTACGACCATTCCACAACTCTAAGGGTGTCTTAGGGACAGACTTAGAAGGAACTACATTCAGGATATATATTAGTGTTTTCAATGTATACACCTAGAATGAACTAGGTAGAGTGCTATAACTAAACATTGATCTTATCATGTCTAGTAGGGTCTGATTTCTCCTTTCTGCAGCACCATTTTATTATGATTTCCAGGTGTTGTGAGCTGTGAAACAATTCCATGCTCAATTAAGAATTCCTCGAAGTCTCTATAAAGGTATTCTCCTCTACGATCAGATCGTAGAATTTTGATGCTTTTACCTAATTGTTTCTCAACCTCAGCACGATATTCTTTGAACTTTTCAAATGTATCTGACTTGTGCTGCATTAGGTAAACATAACCATATCTTGAATAATCGTCAATAAAAGTGATGAAGTATTCATAACCACCTCGGGCTTTTACATTCATCGGTCCGCAAATGTCCGAATGTATTAGCTCAAGTGTTTCTTTGGCTTTTATCCTCTTTTCCAGTAAAAGGTCTCTTAGCCATTTTTCCTTCTAAACAGGATTCACAGACAGGTAAAGTACCAAGATTTAACTGATTTAAAAATCCAGTCTTAATTAGTCTATCTATCCGGTCAATGTTAATATGACCAAGTCTAAGATGCCATAGATATGTGTCATCATGAGAAATCTTTTACCGTTTAGTTTTAGATCTTTCAATCTTAAATATTTCAGTATTAAGCAGTGATTCATGCATTAACGGCCTTAATACATATAGATTATTCTCAGAGTTTCCTGTGCAAATTGTTAATCCATTTCTACTAATAATAATGATTTATTATTAAATGAAATAGAAAAACCATGTTCCATGAGTTTTGTTACAGATATCAAATTCTTGCGAAAACCAGGAATATAAAGCACATCATTCAAACATAAATAACTATTATTAAAGTTTAATTAGGAAACTCTCACTGCTCTAGCTGAAACAGCATCCTCTGTCCCAACTCTCATGGTAAAGCTACCTTCAGCAAGGTCCTTACATGAATCAAGTAGCTGTAAAGAACAATAAACATGGTTAGTGGCACCAGAATCAACAATCCAAACGGATTTATCATCTTCCACTAAAAGAGACTCAATGACAAGTAAATCGTATTTACCTGTATTTTTCTTCTCTTTAAGCTCAGCTAGGTATTTTGGACAATTCCTTTTCCAATTTGTTCACAATGGAAACAATTTCCTTTAGCATTGGCACCTTTAGAGCCTTTGTAGTTTTTCTTCTTCATTGGTTTTGTCTTTGCCTTCCAATTGCCTTTTTTCTTCTTCTTTACAGATTTAGAAGATTCGGCAATAGTTGCCCAGTATTGGACCTACGGGGACCCATCATCATGGACTCGTAATTGGTGAGCTCATTTAGTTGTTCAATCACTGTAAGAGTCAACTTGTTCATAGAACATCTACTTTTAAAATGCAGGAAACTCTTCGGAAGTGTTTCCATGATCATTGTCACCTGGCTTTGCACATTGATATGTGCACCATAGGTTTCGGCCATATTTAGATGAGACATCATCCTTAACATATAGTCTCGGACTAATATACCTTCCTTCATCATAGCGGTCACTATAGAGGCAATAGCCTCATATTGTGCCCGCTCCAAAAGCTGGCCAAACATGTTCTGTAAAGACTATATAATCAATGATTATGTCGCCATAGGTTGATGTTGTGCAGCAAGAACCTCAGACATGGATGCTATCAAATAGTTATGAGCTTTCTCATCGGCCTTAATCCAGTTAGTATATGCATTACGTGAAGCTCTGCAACATTAGGTGCTGGCTCAGGAGGACATTCCTCCATTAGGATAAATTTAAGGTCTTCGCAGACTACAATAGCATTCCTGTCACTTTTCCATTTAACATAATTTTCCCCGGTTAATTCTTATTGTTTGAGAATTGAGATAATTACAGTTGCCATGGCTGAAAAAATAATAAACGTGCATTCAACATTCATTCATCGCATATTAAAATTGTCAAACATTTAGGCATATAATTAAACATGATGCATGATCAATATATAATGAATTAGAAACCTAAAAGAATTATTATGCCATGGTTATCTATCATCCCAAAAATAAGTGTCGCAGTAGGGTAGGTCAAGTATTCGCATGATAGATTGAGACATTCTCAATTGATTAATATATCTGAAATAACTCTTATTCCTATATCAATCAACTACCTTCTTTTTGATTAATGAAGCTTTGATTAACAACTTAATCATTCCTTTACGAGTGTGACCCATTATTTCGGAACCCTTGGACTTAACTAGTGAAGTGTCGCCATAGAGTAGGTCAAATCACCAGATACACTAGAGTCCTTATCCTTTCGGAATCCAAACCTTATATTGACCCAAAAAGGACACCATCCATAGGGGGACGAGAGCAAAGTCGTCTCGAGGTGCCTTTTGAATCTCACATTTCTAGATAACAATGGAGATCGCGGGATATATTGTATATATACCCTCTCCCACTCACTATTAAGAAGTGTAAGGTTTATGTCTCACTAGTTTCTAATGTATTAAGACTATGCTCGGCTAAAACATATCTTTATTAATACTAGTGGATTATTAGTGAGCTAACCAATTTTAACTCTTAAAATCTTATTTACTAATCCCGATTAGTCTCTACTAACCAATTAACTTAATTAAGGTAATTTAATCAAGTTGTTATAATGATCTAATCAATTCAACTATTAAATTATTAGTCCACTAAAAGATTTTTAAAATTAGAATTCAACGAACGGACCAAATGTCATTAAACTATTTAATTGATAAAAGCACATTATTTATTCCAAAAGTACACGGTATTGTATCCCGAGTACAGACCATATTACCGTCCATTTGGAATCGACTATGGAATTTATGTCCGGGTTTCCATCTGATATACCAAGGAAAATAATATACTCATAAGATCCATTTGTATCAAAACTTGAATTCGTAATTTTTAAATCTTTTAAACCAATTAATCTTATTAATCTGTTTGCATGCATCTCATTTTCTAATTTAACTTTTTAAATTACATGAAATTATATTTTATGAATTGAATATCATGCATGTCTACATGTTATGGCATAGAAAAATACAAGAGTGGGCACTCTAGGCTATATGACATGTTAATAAACAATTTACCATAAACTCATACTTTCAGGAACTTGCGTCACAACTCCCACAAGTGGGAGTCACGACGCGTGCCATTCAAGTAGCTGGAATTATTTCAGATCTGTGTCGTATCACGATGCGAGGAGACCTGCGTCGTAACACTACTCGAGGCAGAAGCCATCCAGTGGCTCTAGAATGTGCAGCGTCGCGACGAACATAGGTGCCATCGCGACGCGCTCCTGTTTCCAGAGGTTGTATTCTCACAAAACATACACATTATAAATTACGTTAACCGAGCTCGTATTTTTCTATACTAATCTAATTAGTACAATAAATCCAAGGCATCAATTGGTCTTCAAAACTTGCTCCATGGTGTGTTGTTGAGTTCTTCACAGAATTTCTTCGTCATAAGTCCTTCGCGACATCGGCTCCTCCAAGTTACAAATAGGGTTATATAATGGACTTATAATAAAGGAAATGAACTTACAACACTTTAAAGAAAATGATCTTATGGTCTTACATCCCAATACTAAAATAAAAGCCGGAAAAATTAACGATCAACGCAATACATTCATCACATGAATGAAAATTAAACATTCATCACATGAACATTAAAACCATTCATCTTATGAATCTAATTGTGCCTACTTATCACAACATGCATTTTAATAATCTATATCTCATATAAATTATTAAAACTAAAAACTTTAAAGGAGAAGGGTTAAAAACACTTTTCAACCTTAAGCTCTTGATACCAAGTGTAGGAAATGACTTTCTTTAGCGCAGCGGAAGTTGCTTATGTGGGCACTGGTTCTGGTTTGGACCTTAAAAAATTTTCTTCGTCTTTTCCTTTTCGTTGTACCTGAAATCCTCCAACACTTGAAGAATGGATTTTGCTCATTTTATGTAGATGAGTTTCCTATGATGTCCAACACTTGGATCAATCACCCGATCTTCCGAACTATGGTCGAAACCAACAAACTGAAGTGTGGACTTCACTCACAAAGATCAACTCTAAACAATTTAGAGAATAAATGTGTCACAAAATTTGTTTGGGTTTTTGGAATTTCTTTTAAACACTCTCACAACAATTGTGAATGTTTGAACTCTCTCTCTCTTTTCTCTCATTTGCACTTGTGTGAATGAATAGAAATGGTAAATCTAGCAAGTGATGAGAGATGTTAGAGATTATATTCTCTTACATAAGCCAACTAAGTTTGTCATTAAGCATCTAATACTTTCTTGCAATGGCAAACACATTAATGTGAATACCATACCAAAACATAAGAAATATTAAGCTAAAGAAAAAGACTTTGTCATTAAGCATCTAATACTTTCTTGCAATGGCAAACACATTAATGTGAAGGCCATACCAAAGTATAAGAATTATTTAGCTAATGACAAAGCCATTAATTGTATACATACCATCAAAGTTGAACTCTCGTTACCGTAGATGGATAAAATAAACCAAACAACTTTGGTGTCCATCGATATAGTCATTACATATGGATATAGCCTTTCACGAATATCTCATAAATAGAGTCGGGTCAAAAGTCCATTAAACCCCTCTAAATATTTTATCTCTTAAGCACCATTGATTCTATAATGAACAATTAATTCATAACAATTATGAATATAAAATTTTCTATTCGTAATAGAAAAGTTGAGCTTTCAAATTGTTCAAGTCTCGAATCAACTCTTAAAAGATATTTCTTCTGCTTCTCGTAAGAAGAATTGAATTCCATATCTATGTAAAATATTTCCAGCTACACACCAAACCATATCCCCAAAATACGTAGTTATTGGCCAGGAATGCAACACCAACCTCACCATAGTAAATCAAAGGACATAGTCTGTCATGCAGGAGTTCGTAGTACACTCAGGATTAAGATCAAATCCATAAATGACCATCTATTGGATAAAATGAATTTCTTCAATTAACGGATATTAAAAGAAATTCGTATTTATTTGAGTTTAGTCCTATATGATCTCATCATACAAAGTTCCTTCATTCTCATGTCACTACATGAACGATCTTGGGTCAAGGTTGTCATATAAGTATAGAATGGACCGCAACTATAGATACACGACAAATAAAGTATCCTCTTTGTTTGCTCTCTATGGACTATTTAGAATACTAACTTTGGACTTAAATCCTCTTGTGCATCAAACATACACTTAGTCTGAAAATACAAGAGTAATCAAAGTAAACAACACAATTGGACAATATGCGATATAAATCAAAAAACTTTGATAAATGAATAATGTATTTTATATTATTATAATAATCAATTGTGTTTACAATACATGAAGCTCTATGGCATATATCCCAATACATGTATCATTGGTTGTCTCACACATATATATTATGCTAAAATCTGTGGAGCAAACAGCAACATGAATGGCATTAATAGCCTTGATGTTCCTATTACTTACTTCAAACTCCTCTCTTATCCAAGTCATTTGATCTTTAGGGGAAGAGACCCCATCAACAGTGACCATGGGAAGATTCCACCCACATTCTTCTGACATCCACACATTCTCATCTAAATATTTGAGGAACGCTCTCATGTGAACTATCTAATGAGGATACTCAATTCCACCAAAGATATGAGGAAAATTCAAGGTTGGCTTCTATATATAGTTAAGGGTCAAGGATCGAGTTCTCGCTCTGATGTCAATTGAACATTCAAAATTTGTCTTAAGGTTCTGACCCTATGCGGAATACTACTATATCTAAGACAAGTCAAAGATAGAGCAACTATGATTTGAATCAACAAGCACCCTTAATTCTAAGCAGATGTAAATTAAAACAAATATCAAGGCAATAAAAAGAATCAGATAAGAAATTTTATTGACATAATGGAAAACTTGTGTGAGTAAAAAGCACTCTGAGTATAGGCTACCACCCCAATCCATTATAATAGAGAAAATTTACACTGATGGTATAGGACCTATGGTGACAACTTCACCGAATCGAATTCCGCTAAACTGTAATAACACGAAGAACTCTTGAACCCGAACCAAGCGCCCTTCGTCAGATACTCTGAATTCTTTGAGTGGATCAACACTGTGAACTCACAATGCTAGAACTTTGACTACCAATCTTCCTATTTTAGAACTCTAAAGGCTTAGGAAATATGGTTAAGGTTGTGATTTTGTGCTGCTAATTACCAAAGAACAATCTTACCAAATCAAATAAGATAATTGAATCAATGAATTCTTCTAGGTTGATTGTCAAGAAGGAAGAAACAAAGTATACAATGGCTCTCAAAATAGTGTTTCTTCACATGGTAAAGTGTCTAAGTTTTTTTAAATAGGTAGGGCAAAGACAGGCTTTTTCTTGTGCAAAACTTGCTCAAAACACGTCCAAAATAACCCATTTAAGAACGAACGTTCAATCACCCCCTAAAATGTGACTCATAAAAAAAACTTTATGCCTCCAGGCGTTAGAACGCTCAGACAAATGCAACGCGAACACACTTAGCGAACTGGTTTTGAGGTGCAACTTAAAACGTTTTTAACTTTCTCGTCCCTGAGTTAAATCATGTGTTCTTCATATGTACGCGATCATTTTCGATTCTAATTTCCAATGATACTGACCTCTGTTGGAATTTTCTAAGTATCCCAAGATCATATCAAGCAATGAAAATAAGTGCGAATACAAATCGAGGAAGTTGTAGAATACTTACATCGATCGATTGAGTGACGCGGTGGGCAATAAAAAATCTTTTTCTGCCGTTTAGACCTCTCGGCAGTGAGCTGCACTGGTTCCCTTGGATTCGGCCATGGTGGTTCTTCGTCAAGCTCCAAGCTTCGTCAAATGATCCCAAGCTCATGGGTGGACTTCCCTATCACCTTCGCATGTCTCTCAGAGTGCTAGCTCTTGATGATTTTGCCATAAAATCACCACATTTTGCTTCCCATCATCCACGGTTTTGCCCAGAAAACAGAAGAAGAAAATGCCTCTAAGGCCGAGAGAGAGAGAGCATAATTTGGCTCCAAAACGTGAACCAAGAGAGAGAAAAGAAAAATGTGCAATGTTTTATTAATTTCCAAAATCAATTAACATATACCATTTTTCAATTTCCTAAAAGTCAAAGGCAACTATGCCGACAACTTCCATCATTCACATCAATCAATGAATAGTGACTGGCGTCAATCACTCAAAGTGAAAGACATCTATCACTTGATTGGCGAATGATGTGACGCTAGATGCGACGAGGGATTTGACGCTTGATTTGACTTACGTGCCGCACTCGAATTCGAAATGCGAATGCGCTCGCAAACAATCTCGGGCCTGGGTTCGCTAATTCCAAATTAACGAATTTTCTGTTGCGACGCAATTATATGATTATGCCTAGCGAAATCACTATTCACATCGCTAACGAATTAATTCTAAATTAACTCGTTCGCCCGAATTAAAATATAATTTTAATTCCGCGTTGAAATCCAGTTTCGTTTAATATATCGAATATATTAATTAATCGATTAATTCCAAATTAATCGTTATCTCTCTTTAATTGATATTTTATCCCAGATAAAATATCTCTGTAATTAATCCCAGATTTATTTTCTCTCTCATCTAATTAATCCCAGATTAATAAAAGTGTGAGTCATACGTCATCGGTGAATCTTTGGGAAGCGACCCATGAGATCCCCGGATATGTTGGCAGTAAATTCGGTCGTCGGACTATCCGAACACGTAAGTATCTAGTACTACATTTTTACCGATTTACAAGACAAGGTTGGCTTCTAGCAAATCGTCATGCCTACCCAATTCTCCGAAATATCCTTACAGGAATATAAGGATCTACACCAGGCGTAGTATACATAGTATTGCGTATGTCGATCCAGTATCGGATATCACGTGCTAGGCCTGGGGCTGGAATTGTGTATGCCCCGTAAGAAGCACATGTCGGATGTCTGGTAACTAGTCTCTATAATCGGATATACATGACCTAGCCATAATATCCCGATGAGTGCATTACTTAAGAGTACTAGTACCGTATCCTACGTGACATCATCTCCACTATGACTGGAGTGATACTTATGTCTTGACATCAAACCCAACACACTACAATTCTCAATATACCCAGCAGAGGCGTACATAGATCGGTTAAAGCCCTGGACGACCAAAACCAAAGTATATTGATTGTCCCAAGTATTAGCGGTGCAAGTCTCGGGTTAAGACCAAATACACCTACCCTGATTTCGGACTTCCATAAACACATAGTCATACTACCAATGGAATTCCGAGGGGGTCTATCCAGAGCGAAGCTGTTTCCCGTACCATCGGTAAAACACAACCTCTTATTACACTTGCATGAGTATCCTATACCCAAATATATGAGAACTATGTCGTTGTGCCTTCACAACACGCACAAGTGTAATACTAGTCTTTTACCCATTATCGATGTCCAATCTCGATAATACTCTGACTATGGATATTTAATGATTTATCCTTCGTGGATTGATACTGTCTCATATCTTCTCAATCCAGGAACAAATCACAGGGACCTCCTATCATTTATACATCTTGGTGATCTAATCACAAATGATAAGAGAGCAATCTCTTTTGTCACATAGTTAATTTGTACAACAACACCATGATCTGTACAAATAGTGACGCTATGGGTCATAATTGTCCAACAATCTCCCACTTGGCCTATAGCCAGTCACTCGAGTGTCCGACACCCGAACTATGTATGGTTGGCTCAAACTGCTGAGAAAAGGCTTTCGTCAACGGATATGCATGATTATCGTCTGATGCAATTTATTCGATCATCACATCGCCACGATGTATGATCCGAACAAATCAGATGAATATCGAAGTATTTATCTGGATCGTTGATGAGACCATTAATTCTTTAGCTTGTGTTGAAGCCTAGCTCAGCTGCTAATAGAACTATATCTAATCTAATTAGATTTGTTATCGACCCAAATGGCTTCTATTGCTGCCTCAGTTGCAGCAATAACCCGCATTTATTGTTTATTCGGTAACAGTATCTTGCTTGGAAGATTTCCAGCTCACTGTTCCGTTATTCAAACTGTATAGTACCATTGTGCGACTTAGAGTCGTTTTTATCGGTTAGGAAACTTGCAATAGTGATCCCAGTCACTTCAAGTTCTCCTTCTCCATAGATTAAGACAGCATCTTTAGATCTCTAAGATACTAATGGATGTTCTTAATATCAATCAAGTGACTATCACTTGGATTGGCCTGTTTGTGATTCCATATGCTCAAAGCGTATGAGACACCAGGTCGCGTATATTTTTCAATGTACGATTTCTCGGAGAGTTTTCATGAAAGCCAAGCTTTCACCGATTGTTTTATGGGAATATCATTTCCAAGAAATGACATATATTATCATTATTTATAGGACATTCACTGTCAGTGCGCTCCCACTAACCTCCTTATATACACAAGAATCATTTTAGTTTTGAATTAAATCATAAACCATTATGATTACATCAAAAACGATAATTCCAAGAACATATGCTTGCTTCAATCCATCCATGGATCGAATTAACTTGCAAACCTTGTTTGCTCATTTTGGTACGACAAAACCGTCAGGATGTTACAAACATCCTCCAAAAGGTTTCCTTTTCAGGAAAACGATTTTTCACGTTCAGCTGTCATATTTCATAAATGAAACATGAAGTATTAGCAAGCATTATCCAAATGGATGTACCATGGCAACAATTAAAAGGTTGAATCGAAATCAACATAATGTTGATAACGATACCTTTCAGCTAAAAGCCTAGCTTTATACGTTGGTATGTTGCCATCCATGTATGTCTTCCTTGAAGACTTATAAGTACCAATAGGCACAATGCCTTGCGGTACATCAACTAGTATCCAAACTTGTTGATATACATGGAATCCAATTCTGATGTCATGGCACTTTGCCATAATAGGGAGTCGATACCTTGTATCACTTCCTCATACGTAGTCAGTTGGTATTCCTCAATAAGATAGACATCTTTTCGAGGTGAGATCAGAAACCCAGACCCCAGGTTGTTTTCTGACTCTCTCCGACATACGTGGTTCTTGTGTATTCGAAGATTACTGGTATAGTTTCATCCTAGATGAACTATTTATGTTCCATTAAGATTCGGTGTCTGGAATAGTATTCCTCTCACTTACCACTGCATATCGGTATTCCTCTTAAGAAAACCGCATGGTGAGCAACAATTTAAATTGTTCTCTTGTGAGTTGTATAAGTACTATACTTTGGTTTCCCTAGGATAACCTACAATTTGGCACTTATCCGATTTGGGTTCAAGTTTGATATCATCCAAACATATGCCCAGCATTCCTAAATCTTCAGGAATGAGAAACCCGGTTTCTTTTCCTGTTCATTTCTGATATGAATTCTGTCAAACAGATTATTATGGAATCTTATTCAAAATAATTTCTGCACTGTTTATGCGTATCCGTTGAAGGAAATGGTAGCTCAGAGCGACTCATGATTAACCTTATTATGTCCAACAAAATTCGGTTACTCAGTTCGGACACACCGTCAAATTGACGTGTTCCGGGAGGAGTCCTCATTGAAATAATACTATACTCTTTCAAGTATTTGAGAAACTTATTGCTTAAGTATTCTCCATTACGGTCTTACCGTGACGGTTTTAATACTTTAGCCGATCTGTTTGTCTATTACGTGTCGAAAACTTTAAAAGTTTCCGATTTGTGTTTCAAAAGAAACACATAACCACATCCGTAAAGGTCACGAAATATTCATATCCACCTCTAGCCTAGCTAGACATGGGCCCACTTGTTTCACTATGAACTAGGGCTAACAGATCGGTGGCATTTACACTTTTACCAAGTAAATAGTGTTATAGGACTTTGCCCAATAAACTAGATTTGTAGACTTTAATTGATTGGAATCAAATAGGTCCTAGTACCCACTCTTCAAAAGTGCGGATATACGAGTCTTGTTTGATTGTGTCTTAGACAACAATGCCACAATATGTTTCTTCTGATCAAATCAGTTTGAGCTATTTGTTTGTCATTTTGTATGCTTGAGATTTATTTATATTCAAAATATAAATTCTATTATTCACATCTAATGTGTTTATCTCAATATCATCTTTATATAATGAAACACTTTAGTGTTCTAGAATATAAAGGTGTACCCGCAACGGGTTATACACTGATATAGAGATAATGTTCCTAGTCAAACTAGTTACATTATAATAGTTTCCTAATTTAAGTACACACCCGAAGGGTAGTTCCTAAAGTTAGGTATCTACGGTTAAAACAGCGACTTTCGTCCCGTTTTCTATTCACAGATTAATCTCAACTAAAGTCAGTATCCTGCTCATAGCAGATTCTGAACATCAGTATATATTTATGTATCACACTAAGTATTTAAAATCCAATTTTAATACTAGTAGCGAACATATTATGACAAACATATTTGAAGTCAGAGCCTTGCCCCGTCTTCAATTCCTTCATGTCTGTTTTGTTCAAACGGCAGTCATGCTTTCGCGATCCCGTTTGCCACATTTAGGCAGACATTTTGGGATATGTCATTTATCTTCCGAGAAGATTATAATGATTTTGCCTTTACCCTTTTCATACTCCAGAAGCCTTTGGGCAAGCCTTGGCCTTCTAGAATATTGAAGTAAGGTGCGTCTGGCGCTACTTGCCATATTGCAAAGTTTGACTTTGTCTCCTTGAGAATAGTCATTAACTCTCCAAGGGTTAATTATTGCAATTTAATACTTCTAAAATCTAAGTATAGATTTATGAAGATCCTTCAATTTCATTATCATACTTTAAGGATCTAATCCTTAGTTCTGATTAAGAAATTAAGGAGTCTATTTGACAAGTTTAATAAATTAAGCACTAAAGTTATCATCACATGAATATTCCAAAGATCATGCTCTACTATTTGCTTAACTCCGGGCTTAGGCCTAATATGTTATTTTATCAAATAAAGTAACTTATTAGTTTCCAGGACCATCCTGAAATTTTATTCCCAATTTGAAAATTAAACCATTTAAATATATTTTCCCTAGGATTATGTTTTAAATTTAAATCTTTCAATTTATATCTTGATTCTAATAGTCCAACTATTTAATCAACGATTTTAGGTACTATTCATTATAATGATTATTATAGTCCAACTATGTAATCAACTATAATTTAATTGTTTGAATATAGTCCAACTGTTATTTAAAACAACGTTTAAATATTAGTCCAACTAACATTTAATTTATTTGACAAATGATATTTGAATTGAGCGCGTATGGCAAGTAATTAAACGAATATTGCAAATTCAATTCTTGCCTCCCACTATTTTTCGGCGAGCCTCTAACCCTTTGTCTAGTACTCGGGAAATCGTGTTTCCTAGTGGGCTAGGATCCCGTTAAATATCACACAATCTTGACTTTGGCCAACAAATTGTATGATAATTAACTAGGTAGATCTCTAAGATCAATTGGATCCCATCCAATTCCTAGATCCAGTAGGGGGACATCCAAGTCTGAAACATATATCTTATATATGCCAATATATCCAATATATTGCCTAACCTTTTTTCCTCTGAATCAACTAAGCCTTGGCTTTGGCACAACAAACTTAGTGATCCCAGTTAAGCGTGACCCATTGACCATGGAAAGCTTCGTAATCAATGTCGATGGACAAGAAGTGGCCTTGACTTTGGCCAACAAACCATAACTTGGACAAGACACCAATATGGAACAAAGCCTTCGTGATTCAAACACATCCTCGACGGACAAAGGCCTTGACTTTGGCCAACAAACCAATGCCAGTCTTAGATCTTGAGTAAGAATCACTCAATGGAAGGAAAAACGCTTAATATTTGTGAGGGTTTTTCGCGTGCAAATTGGCAACCAATTTATTATCTTTGTTAAGGTCTCATTATCATACACCCTTAAACATGCATTCTAAACACATAATAAAGCGCGTATAAATAAATAATAATGATATGCGGATGGATACTTAACACATTGATCCTAGATCAAATCTCTCTACACTTCTAAAGAAACCTCATTTACATTGAGGGGAATAGGTGAGAAGAGAATACAAAGAGTAAGGAGGTAATAAGACTGGACACGCAGGTCCAAATAATAAATTCCAAATTTATTACAACAATTTCTAAAATTGCCCCACACATCTAATATCCATCCGATATACATTATTCATGCATCGCAACCATGTATTCACACAAGCATGTTATCAATCAATCTAATCAAATTAATTAATCTGATAATTAATGACCATCCAATGTTCAAATAACGATTTGATTTTGCTCGAGTCAAACTCGTTTTGCGAATAAGTACTCAAAGTACGAATTCTCGAATTAAATTAAACTACAAAATTAAATCCAATTCAATTTTTATTTAATACTAACTCGCTATCTAATTCCAAATTAAATATCACATTTTATTAATAAACCTTTTACGATTTAAATTCCAAATTTAATCGTTACGGGTCTCAAAGCCCGATTAACGTTCAACGTCTATTTGATTAAAATCCAATGGGCTTTTAATTAATTTCTTTAAGGCGTGGACTTTTGGTCAACTTGGGTCAAACCCAATAACCAAAGCCCAATCAAGGAGTAACCCCATAAGCCTAGAAATCAATTTAGGCCCATTAGGCCCAATTAAACTTTAAAGGTCCATTAGTCGCATTTGTGCTTTATGGAAGCGGTTTTGGGCCCAATTGGATCCAACCAATTTAGCCTAAACCTAACTTGGTACAACCAAGCCCGATTAGCCCATTTACAACATTTAAAGCCCAAATCCAATTTTAAGCCCAAATAATTAAATTACAAAAAATCCAATTTCATAATTTAATTACTCAAAGTGCATTACATAATTAATCACCCAAATTAACATTTCTAAAACATAAATTTAGCCTAATTAATCATGCTCATTTACATTAAATCATGTCCAACACAATTTAACAAAAAATCAAACCCATTCATGCTTATCAAAGTCTCGGCTTTGGAGGGGATTTTATGTCCAAATCAAATTCAATCCAATTCAATTCAATTCAACATTAAATCAATATTCCCAATTGATTTCCAACTCATCCAATGAATCAAAAAATCAAAATCCAAGACATTTAGGGCATCTCATCCATTCGGCCAAGTTAAGGATTTTGGGGAAAAATGTTCCAAACAATTTTTCATCAAATTGATCCAATCAATCTTCAATAAAATATTTTTTTCAACATACTCAAACATCCAATTAAATTAAATCATGCTCAAAAACAAACATTTACCCAATTTTAACCCCAATACATTTTCATGCTCAACCTTGCTCATAGATACCATTGTTGGAATTTTCTAAGCATCCCAAGATCATATCAAGCAATGAAAATAAGTGTGAATAAAAATCGAGGAAGTTTCGGAATAATTACATCGATCGGTTAAGCGACGCGGTGGGCAAAAAAAATCTTTTTCTGCCATTTGGACCTCTCGGCAGTGAGCTGCACTGGTTCCCTTGGATTCGGCCATGGTGGTTCTTCGTCAAGCTCCAAGTTTCGTCAAATGATCCCAAGATCATTGGTGGGACTTCCATATCACCTTCGCATGTCTCTCGGAGTGCTAGCTCTTGATGATTTTGCCACAAAATCACCACACTTTGCTTCCCATCATCCACGGTTTTGTCCAGAAAACAGAAGAAGAAAATGCCTCTAAGGCCGAGAGAGAGAGAGCATAATTTGGCTCCAAAACGTGAACCAATAGAGAGAAAAAAAAAATGTGCAATGTTTTATTAATTTCCAAAATCAATTAACATATACCATTTTTCAATTTCCTAAAAGTCAAAGGCAATTATGCCAACAACTTCCATCATTCACATCAATCAATGAATAGTGACTGGCGTCAATCACTCAAAGTGAAAGACATCTATCACTTGATTGACGAATGATGTGACGCTAGATGCCACTAGGGATTTGACGCTTGATTTGACTTGCGTGCCGCACTCGAATTCGAAATACGAATGCGCTCGCAAATAATCCCGGGCTTGGGTTCGCTAATTCCAAATTAACGAATTTTCTGTTGCGACGCCATTAAATGATTATGCCCAGCGAAATCACTATTCACGTCGCTAACGAATTAATTCTAAATTAACTCATTTGCCCGAATTAAAATCTAATTTTAATTCCGCTTCAAAATCCAATTTCGTTTAACATATCGAATATATTAATTAATCGATTAATTCCAAATTAATCGTTATCTCTCTTTAATTGATTTTTTATCCCAGATAAAATATCTCCGTAATTAATCCTAGATTAATTTTCTCTCTCATCTAATTAATCCTAGATTAATAAAAGTGTGAGTCATACGTCATCGGTGAATCTTCGGGAAGCGACCCATGAGATCCCCGGATATGTTGGCAGTAAATTCGGTCATCGGACTATCCGAACACGTAAGTATCTAGTACTACATTTTTACCGATTTACAAGACAACGTTGGCTTCTAGCAAATCGTCATGCCTACCCAATTCTCCGAAAATATCCTTACAGGAATATAAGGATCTACACCAGGCGTAGTATACATAGTATTGCGTATGTCAATCCAGTATCGGATATCACGTGCTAGGCCTGGGGCTGGAATTGTGTATGCCCCGTACGAAGCACATGTCGGATGTCTGGTAACTAGTCTCTATAATCGGATATACATGACCTAGTCATAATATCACGATGACTGCAGTACTTAAGAGTACTAGTACCGTATCCTACGTGACATCATCTCCACTATGACTGGAGTGATACTTCCGTCTTGACATCACACCCAACACACTACGATTCTCAATATACCCAGCAGAGGCGTACACAGAACCGGTTAAAGCCCTGGACGACCAAAACCAAGTATATTGATTGTCGCAAGTATTAGTGGTGCAAGTCTCAGGTTAAGACCAAATACACCTACCTTGATTTCGGACTTCCATAGACACATAGTCATACTACCAATGGAATTCCGAGGGGGTCTATCCAGAGCGAAGCTGTTTCTCGTACCATCGGTAAAACACAACCTCCTATTACACTTGCATGAGTATCCTATACCCAAATATATGAGAACTATGTCATTGTGCCCTCACAACACGCACAAGTGTAATACTAGTCTTTTACCCATTATCGATGTCCAATCTCGATAATACTCTGACTATGGATATTTAATGATTTATCCTTCGTGGATTGATACTGTCTCATATCTTCTCAATCCAGGAACAAATCACAGGGACCTCCTATCATTTATACATCTTGGTGATCTAATCACAAAAGATAAGAGATCAATCTCCTTTGTCACATAGTTAATTTGTACAACAACACCATGATCTGTACAAATAGTGACGCTATGGGTCATAATTGTCCAACAACCTCATGTCAACCAGAGCTCTAAATCTTTTGGAATGTCTAAAAGAGTGAACATCGTTTTGATATCTCTATCTGATGTTGTCTAAATACTTATCCAATTGCTCTGAGATCTTCAAGACACATTACAACTTAATTGAACTTGTTTTGTTATGAAAGTTGTCAACACACATGTAACTAACAATTTTGAATCTGCTACCATAACATAATATTAAAATAAAAAAATTGAGATTCTTAATCATTATTTGAGACTATAATAAAATAAATTTTGGGGGTGATAAGTGGGCTAAACCATTTGATGTTCTCATCTTCTTGGCTTTCTACAGGATTGATGCTTTGCGGGACCGTTTTGTTGAAACCTTGCTTGACCCAAGAGGCCATTGCAGACTAATTAAATAAAGAGGCCACTATGCAAGAGAGATCTTGCTTCAAGCTTTAGCTTCCTCTTTCTAAAATGGTATACTTTACTAGAACTAAAATGGTTGGTTTGCGCCAATAAAACTATCCGAATTTTACAAGAAAAGTCAAAACCCAAAACTCGAGTGAAATTTTGGGTGGATAATTTTTTAACATTATTGTTACAAGAAAGATTTGGGCATTAAAAAAAATCACATCAAACTCCACATATGTGATTAATTTGGAATATTTTTCATAATCGATCCCAAACAGGAAAAATGAGTGAGGTTGTATTTGGTCTTCGCCCACCAATATAAAATTTGTCAAGTTTTTATTACATGATACTTAAATAAAATAGTGTTAATATTAGGTCTTTCCCAATAAAGAATGTATTGTATTATCTGAGAATGGTATTAAAAGAGCAAAAACTATTACATAACCCGAGTGTAGTGCAAAATGAGCAAGGACCGCCACGTCGGCTCTCGAATGTGATATTGAATTGGACAAGGGTTCCTTCATGTGAATGAAAAAGTGCGTATAAAGAAATTAATCTAAAAGAGTAAGATTCGTTCTGGTACTTGAATAGTAGTACTTTGATCAAAAAATTATGAAATGATTGGTATTATACTTCAAAGAAAAACTAATATATCTTGCCTTTAAGAGACTAAATGTGTCATGACTCTTAGGGTTGTAAAGCTTCCTTGGAGGGTCATGACTCCTAAAGGGATATACATTTTGACATAAGGGTACCTTTCCAAACGCAACTCTCCATATCTATAAAAATGAGTCCTTGGGTTCATTTTTCATTCATTCTTACATTCAATTTTCTTTTCATAAGTCTTAAGCAATTGTTAGTGAGTTTAAATTTTTCCAAGTGAGAGAGTTTCCACTGTTGTCCTAGTTCAAGTTCTTGAAGAAAGGAGTGCCCCTTCGACAAGAAGCAACCAAAAATCCTAGAAGAACGTTAGCCATAAGAAATTCATAGTGCACTGAGGCGAGGCTAATATGTTCTTAAGGACAGAGGAAGAACTCAACTTGGTTTAAGTTTATCATCTTCTACATTTCCAGATTTTTCTATCTCTATGAATTAGTGGTTAATTCATTGTTACTTAATGGTTTTCATTGAACAGTGCATTTTTAAAGTGGTAAATAACACGTCTCTCCAAACAATCTTAAGAACTTATTAACTTTCATGTCTTGTTAACTCTATTTGTTGCATGTATTACTCTTATTTTCTTTGGAAAATATATTATGTGCATGAAAAATATGTAAGGGCGTTCGAACGCCCAACGAACGCATAAGAAAAAAACCCTAAATTCTAATTTTTTTGTTCGAACGTTGTGACGAATGTCATAAAAACGCAAACTCTCTAGAAAGGTTCGTTCGCACGCGTTATCAAACACCACATGAACGTGAACTCACTGGAAAAATTTGCTCGAATGGTTGAACGAACGTGACATTAACGCAAGTCACATTTGGAAAATTTTCAGATTTGATTTAATTTTGGTAAAATAATATACATAATTTAATTTGCATAAATTCACAGATTTAGATCAATCTAGTATCTAGGTATTTGTCATATATAACACACATTTTGATTATAAAAATTTGGTAATATATGTAAGTTGAATATATGCTTAGTGTAATATTAACTTAGTAAAAATCATATACTGAACTTTTGTAAACTTGGTAGTATAGGTATTAGTTAATATTAAGGTATTCAATTATCACATGCATGCATCTAGTCCACTATGTGATAAAGTTGAGAATTTTTTAATCTTATTAATTGATTGTTGCATACTTGGTTAAGAATTACAAGTGTATCGTGAAAGACTTGGTCCGAGTTATACACAAGTAATTCCTTCTAAGCTTGATTGACTTTATATCTTATATAATTGTTATACTTGAACTTGAGAATTGAAGTATAACACTAAGATTGAATGTCTAAGATTTTCTATTGAGAAAATGATTAAGGAAATTCTATCACCGAGGTGATAAGAGCCTAAGTGGGTAGGAATTTAAGTGGTTATGCTGGACCCCCAGCGTCATTTGGGAATTTTCCTTTGTTCATCTACATAAGAAATCTTAGTCACAAATTCAAGAACTTGTGTTATTTGGTACTACTGTCCAAAATAATAACAAGTTGATTCTTAGTGTAACACATAAATAGGATAATACAGTAGATCTTTTTGTGATTTATTTTTTTATAGACTTATTGGTTATTGTTTTATTTCTAGTTGCACATGGCTAGTGGAAATATCACAGTATTGGTCTCTTATGAGAGAAACCGAATAAGTTTGGTGGAACAAAATTTAAACATTGACAAAGTAAAATATTGTTCTACTTGACAACACTGCAGTTGGCTAAGTATCTCAAATAAGCTTCTCTGGGTCCTATGGAGGGAGAATCGGAAATAGCTAAGCAACTACGAGTTAAAGGCATGATCGCATGGAAAATTCTTGTACAATAACTACTTTTGGAAGGACTTGACAACATCATGAACAATGTGTACCAATGCATGACTTCTGCTAATATTCTCTAGGAATCTCTTGAGAAGAAGTACAAAATAGAGGATGTCCGACAAAAGAAATTTATCCTGGGTAGGTTCCTGGACTATAAAATAATATATTCAAGGACGGTAATGTCTTAATTGGGTGAACTGTAATTGATCATTCATGAAATATTGGATGAATGAATGAAACTCTATGAGACATTTTAAGTTACTGTAATTGTTAAGAAATTACCTTCATCATGGAAGGACTTCAGCAGTTATCTGAAACGCAAGAAGTAGCAGATGAGTCTTGAAGACCTATGAGTTCGGTTACGAATTGAAGAAGACAACAGAAAGTCCAAGAAGGCTAGCTACAAGACTATGGAGTCTAAGGCCAATATTATCGAGGGTGGAAAGGGCAGCAAAAAGTGAAAGAACATTGGAGCTGATTCTTCCCAAGCAAACAAAAAGTTCAAGGGAAAGTACTATGTCTGTGGAAAAAATGGTCACATGGTAAAGAACTGTACAAACAATAAGTTTCATGACAAAGGCAAGAAAAATAAAAACGAGACCCATGTCACTGAAGATGAGCTATTAACTGATGAGATCTCAAAGTTGAACCTTTCAGTAGTTGTAATTGAAGCCAACTTGGTTGGAAACCCGAAAGAATGGTGGATACATTGGAGCTACCCGCCATATATGTGCAAATAGCAAGATATTTTCCTCATATCAGAAGGTCGATGGTGGTGATCATCTGACCATGGAAAACTCATCTACCTCCAGAGTGGTTGGACAAGGCACAGTAGTTATGAAGATGACATCCGGGAATGAGCTTACATTGAAGAATGTTCTACATGTTTCTGATATTCTAAAAACCTTGGTTTCAGATTTCCTTTTCAGCAAAATATGATACCTCACTGAGAGCCTTTTCAAGTTCAATGTAATAACTTTCAATCGACACAGTGCTAATAATAATAAAGCTACATCTTATGCTTATATTATTGAATCACAAAGTGTATAATATGGTAGGTTGGGGCATGTTAATTATGATACAATGCGTAAATTAATTAACATTGACCTTATACCTAAATTTATAATTGATAACCAACATAAATGTGAAGCATGTATTGAAGCGAAAATGAGTAGAATATCATTTCATTCCACCTTTGGAACTTATACACTCTGATGTGTGTGATATGAATGTTTTGCAAACAAGAGGCGGTAAAAAATACTTTGTCACTTTTATCAATAATAGCACAAGATTAGCCTATGTGTATTTGCTAATGAGCAAAAATGAAGCTATTGAGAGCTTTATACACTATAAAAACGAAGTTGAAAATCAACTTGGGAAGAAAACCAAAAGAATCAAGAGTGATATGGGAGGTGAATATATATCTCCATTCGGTAATTATTGTTCCAATCATGGAATTATTCACGAAACTACTGCTCCTTATTCACCTCAATAAAACGGGATTACGGAATGCAAAAAATAAACGTTAAAGGAAATTATGAATGCCATGTTGACAAGCTCTGGTTTACCCCCAGAACTTATGGGGGAAGCATTGCTTTCCGTCAACTACGTTTTGAACAAGTTATCTCATAAGAGATTAGAAAAGACACCATATGAATAGTGGAAAGGTCAGACACCTTCCTACAAATATTTGAAAGTATGGGGGTGTCTTGCCAAAGTGATGGTTCCTAAACCTAAGAATGTGAGAATATGACTAAAAACAGTTGACTATATATTTATTGGATATACTCACAACAATAGCGCGTATCGATTCTTGGTACATAAATTTGAAATTTCTGACATCAATCCAAATATGATAATGGAGGCCTGGAATGTGACATTCTTTGAAGAGATATTTCCTTGTGAAGAAAAACAAAGAACGGAGTCTCTCAAAATAACCATTGATACTGCTACAAGTAGTGATCAAGTTAACCAAGAATCAAAATAACATGAAAATGGTGAGGAAAATGAACTTAAACGTAGCAAAAGAGCAAGAACGTCTAGTCATTTGGACCTGATTTTCTGACATACCTGTTAAAAAATTAGCCTCAAAGTTATAAATAAACTATATTTTCTTTGGAGGCACGTTAATGGAAAGAGGCTATTAATAGTGAGATTGATTCAACCTTCAAAACCATACTTGGGAGTAGGTTGATCTTCCTTTAGGTTGTAAGTCGTCGGGCTACAAATGGATTTTCAAACAGAAGATGAAGTCGGGTGGATCAATAGATAACTACAAGGCAAGACTTGTCATAAAAGGTTATAGACAAAATAAATCCTTGATTACTTTGATACTTATTCACCAGTGACCCGTATCTCTTCAATAAGAAAGTTTATACCCATAACAAAAGTGATTTAAACATAGCTAGAACTCATGTGGACCTAACTCTCCATTTGTCAAAGAATACTGGTTCGAACGTTTCGCAATCAGAGTATTCGAGAATCATCAAAAGTATGATGTATCTTATAAATTGCATACGACCAGATATCGTTCAAGATGTAAATAGGCTTAGTCGATATATAAGTAATCAATGACATAACCACTAGAAAGCCATAGTAAGAGTTTTAAGGTATATGAGAGACAATTCAAAATATGGTCTGCATTATACGAGATATCATGTTTTTCTAGAGGGATACAACGGTGCTAACAAGATATCTGATACAATGGATTCCAAATCTATGGGTGGATTTATTTTCACACTTGGTGATGCAGCTGTGTCATGGAAATCCTCGAGGTAAACATGTATTGCTCGGTCTACAATGGAGTCTGAGTTCACAACATTAGACAAAGCAGCGGCAGAAGCGGAGTGACCTCGAAATTTCTTAGAGGATATTTTAAATTGGCCAAAAGCAGTGCCAACTATAAGCATACATTGTGATAGTCAATCGGCTATAGGGAGAGCTCAAAATATAATATATAATAGTAAGTCTCGACACATACGTCGAAGACACAATACCATAAGGTAATTGCTCTCTAGAGGTATAATTTCAATAGATTATGTCAAGTCGAAGGAAAAACTAGCAGATCCACTTACTAAAGGTTTACCTAGAGAGCAAGTTGAAAAGTCATCGAGTGGAATGAGCTTGAAGTCTATAAATTAAGAATTTTCATTGTGGAAAACCAACCTAGCGGACTATAGATCCCAAAATCTAGGATCAAAAGGGACAACTTAAACTTTATACAATTCAAAACAAGCACTGTAGAGTTCTATATTCTTTCTCATTCCTATAACGACGCTGAGTGTTGTCTGTCAAGGTTAGGATAAGCAAAGGCTTTTAATGATCCCTATATTAGAATAAGAGTCCTAATATGAGTAAAGACAAAATACCTCTTCATAATAGATCACTTATTTTAAGTAGGAAGTGAGGTCGCTTCCATGGGAATTTTAAAAGGCTGGATTCTCTAAAGTACTTGATGAAGCCAGGACCGATGTTCATGGACGAATTGAACCCAACCGTAGAATGGGAAATGGTTGAAGTGAAGCTGTATGATGGCTATTATCTTAGTTTACACTAACGACGGAACAGTTCAAGACTATAGGTCACTGGTTTGTCAAGTAAATCTGATAGTCATACACAAGGAAACATTCAAGGCGAAAACTACGTATTCCGATGTAGTTTTATTTTAAGGAAACTCTCTCAAGTATATGCATTGATATTTAGAAAATTATGGGGAATTGTAAGAAAATTTTCTAAATATGAAGATATATATATATATAATGAATGGATACGATCCTTAATAAGAAAAGACTTAACCCTTGGGTTTAAAAGGGTTCTTTGGAAAGGATATGGGAAATAACATTACCCTTAGGGTTGAAAGTTTTCTTTGGAGGGTCATGACTCCTAAAGGGATGTACATTTTGACATAAGGGTACATTTTCAAAAACAACCCTCCATGTCTATAAAAAGGAGTCATTGGGTTCATTTTTCATTCATTTTTTACCTTCAATTTTCTTTTCATAAGTCTTAGGCAATTGTTACAAAGTCTAAAATTTTCCAAGTGAGAGAGTTTTCACCATTATCCTAGTTCAAGTTCTTGAGAAATGAGTGCCCCTTCTACAAGAAGCAACCAAGAATCCCGGGAGAACGTTAGCCATAAGAAATTTATAGTGCATCGAGACAGGGTTAATATGTTCTTAAGGACATAGGAAGAACTCGACTTGATTTAAGTTCATCATCTTCTACATTTTCAGATTTTTCTATTCATATACATTTCATTGTTACTTAATGGTTTTAATTGAATAATATATGTTTAAAGTGGTAAATAACACATCCCGCCAAATAATTGAGAACTTAAACTTTATGTTTCGGTATACTGGTAAAGAAAATGGTAGAAATAGGTTGTTATTATCGTAGAGAAGTCTTGAAAAGATGAGTTAGTGGAGGTTAAAAGAAAAGGTGATCACATGTTAGCTATTTAAGTTAGTATTATAAGAAGAAATTCCGTATATGCACCTTAAGTTGGATTTACTCAAAATACTAAAAAAAAGTTGTAGAAAAACTTTGAGGATTTAATACAAATGATACCTAATGGACAGAGATTATTATTGGAGGGGAAAAAGATTATTATAGGGGGGAATGGGAACGAAACACAAGAATATGAGGAAATCATTTTGGAGAGAGCGAAGAAGAAAGAATCTCAGTTGTATATGATCTCTTGATAATTAATATCCTTTTTAAGAAATGTGAGGATCGTCTTATTATTTACAATCGCAACATTTTGGGAACTCAAATTGCACTGTTGACGAGAATAATATTAAAAAGACCGGGAGTCGCACCCTCCCATAAAAAAATGTGAGCACCATTTTCTAGTTATCACAATTTGTTTTGTTTTTTTTTTTTTTTTTTTCTTCTTCTTTATTTTAATTTTGTTGCAACATAATCATAAATGAAGAGGGAGATAAACTAAACAAGCGTCATCAAGGGTGGTTTGTTGGTGTAAGGTTCAGGGTCTGATTTTCAGATATTGGGTTCGAATCCAGGGAGTGCGTTTCTTGTAAGAGTCTGGGACAGTCGGAGATTTTAACTGCTCCGATTAAACTCGGAAGAGATGATTTAGCGTGGGTTTCTAACGATTTCAAAAAAAAAAGAAATTAAACAAGCACCGCAGATTTTCTAATCTACACAACCAAATTGTACAAATTGTTCTCTTACATATTAAGAATATAACACAACCACCCCCTCCAAATTTCATTTTGCACCCAAATTCACACCCTCGACTACTTTCTTGAAAGCAGGCTCAAAAGAAATATCTTCCCACCTAGCCTGAAATCACCGAATCTGTATTTGCTTTAGGATCATAGTAGATTTAGGTGTGAATTGAATTTTGATAAGATATAGGGAATACATCGTACAAGAGTTTATGCTATAAGGGTGTGACTTGACTAGTTTGAGTCTTATGTTTTTTCTCAAATATTATTGTCCTATAAAATGAGAATGTTTAAAAAAAAAAATCAAAAGAAAATGAGTATAGCATTAATTGAAGAGGAGAAATTAGGCTAAAATAATTTGGACATAGACGACGTATTGTCCTAATTTTTTCAAAAAAAAAAATATGTTTATCATATATCAAGTGAGATCAAAGAAGACTTAAAACACAGAGAGGGATATATGTGAGCCTGAGTTTAATGAGAACAATGAATCCGAATTATGTAAAATTGAATTCAATCATTTTGAAAAGAGGTGTATTTCAAAGAGGTTTTTGATGTCAAAAGCAAGTGATGATCTGTAGATAAGGCTAAAGCCCTAAAAGGATTGGCTGTTTCTATGTAGCCTTTGTAGGTCGCAGTTAAACAGATGCTATGGAGGAGGATGGCCTCATAGTAATCATTCTAATTCAGGCCTTAATTACATTACATACAGACAGAAACCTTCATAATACATTTTTTTTTTCTCTCTCAAGTTAAATATTGGCAAATTTTGCACATAATATATATATACACAAAATCTAACACAATGTGACACCCAGATTACATGAATTGGAGAAGAGGGGAAAGGGTAAAAGAATAACACATTGCCATAATTCAAATGTAAAGTTTCCTTTCAGAAGGCTGCTTCTGGCTTTAAAATGTTGCCATAATTCAAATGTAAGCTTCCCTTTCAGAAAGCTGCTCTGGCTTTAAAATGTTGTGATATTCAAGCTGAGCCATCTCTCCACCATTCACTGGGTCAAACTGGCATCGATAGAAGCTGCATTCATAACCACCAATTTTGCATAACTATCAGGATATCATAGACAAAAGCATTCAAACATGTCAACAAAAGGAGAGAACAAACCAAGTAGGAAAAAGACAAATCCCAACAGCAAATTGACACATACACTGATTTAAGACACTAGAGGGAACACGCAACTCTTAAGATCAAACACTTTCCAATATAGAAAACAATTGTTAATAGTTAGTATTTTGTAAAATGACCTTACTTATAACTTCTAATTTGAGATAAGTGAATGAATTACATATATTTAATTTCTTTCACAATGAGCTGTGGCTTAAATAATACAAGTCATAGAAATACAGATCAAGTTACAAAGGTTAGCAATCAATCAGGTCTCAAACTATTAAACGGATAACCCCAATTTAAAGTTTTTAATAGACATGGTGAATGAATTACCATTTCACAGAGTAAGGTGATTCAGAAGAATCCAAATTCAGCTAAATTCATAACCCATGTTTAATGTATTTGTATATTATGTAAAATATTGGTGTTTCAAATCTTAAGTGCGGTTGGTTGTCCAGCCAATGTCCATACCAAAAATTAAAAGCTTTCTACCTCAAGTGCACATCATGTTATTACCTTCCATCCATGCCAAGAATAACCACTGTATTCTTTTGATGACCAAACGCTACAATGTATGGAGAACCCTCAACCAACCGGAACTGAGCCACAGACCACTCTGAGCTGAAATACCTGGGCAACACTCCTGTAACAGAAAAGCAAAATAGATCCAGGCAGCATTAAAAAGTGAATTTACACATCCCTCCAAGAGTCCAAGTTGTATAAATATACCTGACATGCAAGATATTAATTAAAATATTCTATCACGCTGCAAACAGAGAATTTACATATCCCTTCTAGTTGTACAAAGTAGTGTTGTTAGAGGCGCACTGAGGCGCGCCTCGAGGCGAGAGGTGCACGAGGCGATCGCCGATGCGCATCATATTGGTCGAGGCGAGGCGACGTGAGGCGCAGTGAGGCGCGAGGCGCAGCGAGGCGCGCACATCATGGTTTTATGGTTTTTTTGTTAGTTTTTTTTACTTTTTTTTATCCAAATCTGTTTCTTTCTTCATCTTTTTTCTGTTTTTCCATTTTCTTTATTTACGATTCTTTCTTTTACATTTGTATTTCTTTTTTCTTTTATAATTCTGTTTTTTTTTCTTTTTTTCAGTTCTGTTTCTTTCTTCATTTTTTTTCCATTTTCTTTATTTACGATTCTTTCTTTTACATTTGTATTTCTTTTTTCTTTTACATTTATTTTTTTTAACTTTTTTTAGCTCTGTTTCTTTCATCTTTTTTCTTTATTTTTTCCATTTTCTTTATTTACGATTCTTTTTTTCAGTTATGTTTTTTCAGTAGATGTTTTTTAATGCTTGTTGTTTTTCATTTTCTTGAACTTGAACTATGCATATTTTTAATTACGCTTGTTTTTATTATTTTCTTGAATTTGAAGTTTTAAACTGTGCATATTTTGTCAAGTACTAGATTAGATAGTAGAAGTAATATAAAAATAGAATATATGTCAAAATATTATTATCTATTTATTTTTTTTTTATTTACAAGTTAATGATGCATATATTACAAATTTAAAATTATTATTAATAAACGTGCGCCTCGTGTCTGTGAGGCGTGCGCCTCGCACCCCTCGCCTCGCGCCTCACTTTTCTGGCTCTGATCGCCTCGGTGCGCCTCTCTCCTTTAACAACCTTACAAAGTTGCCTTACATGTAACATATTCATAAGAAATTCAGTAACTGATTTCCAAGCAACGGCCACAAGAAAAAGAAAAAGGCCACTTGGAGAAAAGTAAAACCAAGAGGAATTGCAAAGAAACAAAACTTATAAACACCAATTTAATAGTATACTCATTACACAATGGGGATGACTATAATCTTGCAGACCAACAACAGCAAAGAAATTAGACATTCATATGGGGCTGGGAGTTTGGTATTAGTGAATCTAAGAAAGCCTTTATTGAGAGGTGTACAAACCACAAAATAAAACCAAGAGCTACAAACGTGGTCAAAATAGAGACAGTGAAACTCTTTGGAAAAATCAGGTAGTCAGTGGTAAGAAATTGCATTGACTCCTCATTAAAGTGCCATTCTTTGGGAGGGATCAATCATCCCCATGAAATGCATGGTTTTGTTTTCCATGATATCGACAAAATAAATGAAAAGATTTATCATGCTTGACATGCATTGTGGGTGATCCCTGATCCATCCATGGGATATCAGAAAAATCTTCTTCATAAGATGTATTTCATCAATTCATTTAATCTGAGCCTCCAAATGCAAATGCTAGGGAACAGCATAGCAATTATTCAAGCAGTGTTCGAAAACGCGTTGCCTAGACGCGCCTAGGCGGCGCGTAGTCGCGGCCTAGCCGCGGCGATTTTGGTCAAATTGCTCGTGGTAGGCGCGGGTTTCGGTCGTCGGCGTTAAATAGCGCCTAGGCGCCGATTTGGCGTTAAAACGTCGTCGTTTTGGGGGATTAGGGCAAATAAAAAAAAAAGGCGCCGAGTTTTCATTTTCATTTCCTTTCTGCGCGTTCTGCTTCTGCCTTCTATTCTTCAATCGTCACTCTTCACTTCAGTGCTTCCTTCTTTGTTTTCTGCTTCTGCTCTTCATTTCGTTTCTTATTCTTCATTTGTTAAGTCTCATTTTTTTTATTTCTCATTTGTTGTTCTGATTTTATATCAATTGTTATTGATATTAGATTATTCAATTGTTAATTTGTAATTGGTTTGTATTCTTCATTTCGTTTCTGATTCTTCAATTGTTAATTGGTGATAAATTGAAGACAAAGCAAATAAATTATTAAATTTTAGGGTTTATGATGAGCAATTGATAATTAATTGTTAATTGGTGATAAATTGAAGACAGAGCAATTAAATTTTAGGATTTGTGGTGATAAATTGAGTATTAATTGTTAATTAGTGTTGGTGATAAATTGAAGACAAAGCAAATAAATTTTAGGGTTTATGGTGAACAATTGATAATTAATTGTTAATGTTATTTGTTAATAATTATTAATTAATAGTTATAAACTAACTAAAATAATTGGTAATTAGGAATATTAATTGATAATTATAATGACTTTTTACTAATCAAATTTGTAATTCATTCTTAGTAGGGTTAATGGCTTCTTCTTCCGCGGCTTCTAATTCGGAGTGTAGTCCCGTTCTTAAACGGAATTCAAATGATGTTAGAAGGGAGTATGGCGCTTTAGTGGATCCGAATAACTAGGATAAAGTGAAATGCAAGTTGTGTTCAAAAAAAATTTCCGGTGGAGTTTACCGAATGAATGAACATATTGGGCATATATCGAGGAATGTTGCAAAATGTCCAAAGTCTAGTAAAGAAGATCAAGAGAAGTGTAGACAAACCATTTTAGAGGCAAGGAAATAAGGAATAGGAAGAAAAGAAAAGAGAAGCATGTTAGTGAGATAAGTCAAGGAGTTAATATTGGGGGCGATGAAGAAGAAGCTGAAATTCGTGAAATAGAAGAAGGGTTAGATTCAAGACCCCCTCGGCATCGCGGCCCTTTGGATAGGTGGACAGTGGTAACTTCTCCTGATTCTTCAGCTAGTGATGGTAAAACAATGCGGCAACAAAATATTAATGAAGCGCTTTTTAAAGAAAAGACGCATAATGTCAAGCGATTTGTTGCTAAGTGGGTGTATGAATCCGGTATTCCTTTCAATGCTATTGACAATGACAGTTGGATAGCGATGATGGAAGCAGTTGGTCATTTTGGACCGGGTTTCAGAGGTCCTAGCCAATGAGTTGAGGGAGCCATTGTTGAAAGAGGAAGTTGCAAGTGTTAAAGATTTCCTTAAACAACATGAGAAGGAGTGGATGGAGAACGGGTGTTCTATCATGACAGATGCTTGGAGTGATAGGAAAAGGAGAAGTATTCAGAATTTGTGTGTTAATTGCACAATAGGCACCACTTTCCTTTCTTCCAAGGAAAGTTCTGATGTGGCGCATACTGCTGAGCACATTTATGAGTATGTGATGACGGGCATTGAACAAGTGGGGGCGGAAAATGTGGTTCAAGTTGTAACAGACAATGCCTCGAACAATATGGCCGCGGCAAAGTTGTTGAAGGCGAAGATGCCAAATATTTTTTGGAGTTCATGTGCTACTCACACCATAAACCTCATGCTTGAAAGTATTGGGAAATTGCCGAGGTACAAGAAAACCATTGATAGTGCCAAGGCTTTCATTATTTTCGTGTATGCCCATCACAAGACTTTGTCCATGATGAGATCGTTTACAAAACAAAGGGACATAGTCAGACCGGGAGTAACTAGGTTTGCTTCAGCTTTCTTATCCTTGCAAAGTTTGATCGAGAAAAAAGAAAGTTTGCGAACCATGTTTGCTAGCACGGAATGGGATGAGTGCATATGGTCGAAGCAAGCTAAAGGGAAAGTTGCATTTGCCACTGTGATGAGTGTCTTTTTGGAATGGGGTGACCCAATGTTTGAAGGTGTTTGCACCTTTGGTGAGGGTGCTTCGATTAGTTGATGGGGATAGAAAGCCATCCATGGGGTTTGTTTATGGAGAGCTAAAGAATGCAAAAGAAGAGATCAATGATGCGTTGAACAATATTGAGAGTAATTATCGGCCAATCTTGGAGATTATTGATAGTAAAATTGAAGGGCGGCCTAATACTCCATTACATTGTGTTGCTTATCTTTTAAATCCTTACTACTACTACAAGGATTCAAGCAGTGTTTTAAAATACGTTTCGAGGCGGCCGCCTCGTACCGCCTCACGGCGTCGGCGCCTCGAGGCGGCCGCCTTATACGCTAACCACTGAGGCGGCCGCCTTTCACCGATGAGGCGCCCGCCTCATCGGTGACCCCTTTTTTTTTATTTTTTCCTAATCAGACCAAAACGACGACGTTTTGGTGCCAAAACGTCGTCGTTTTGGCATCGTTATTAAAAAAAAAGGAACCCATTTGATATCCCGCCTCTGCTTTAGGGTTTCTGCTTCCCGTCTCTCTCTGGCCGAAGATGAGAAAACAGGGGAGAAAGGGAGAAACAGAAAAAGAAAAATCAAGAAGAGATTGAGAGAAGAATCGAGAAGAGAAGAAGAATAGAGAGATCGAGAAGGAAAGAGAGAAGAAATAAGGGAGCAGACCGAAAAAAAGAAAAAAGAAAAAGGGGGTTCAAGAGAGAAGGATCGAGCAAGAGAGAGAGAGAGTGAAGAAGGAGAGAAACCGAGAGGGAAAAAGGAGAGAGAACAGGGAAACCAGAGAAAGAGAAGAGAAAGAAAGAGGGACCGAGAAGGAAAGAAGAAGATGAGAAGAAAGAGAGGAGAGAGGCCGAGAAGAAGGAGGCAGAAGAGAGGGGAGAACAAGTCCGAAATTTGGAATTTAATTTCGTTCGTGAGGACAAATTGTAAGAATACAATGTCTATGAATTCCTTGAATTATGTTGATTATGTCTATTGGGTCTTGGTTCTTTACATTCCAATTTGGGCAAATTAATGAATTAGAAAATATTAAAAGTATTTTAGAATCGATTTTTAGTATGAAATGGGAAAAAATTTTGAAGAAAAATTAGCCAAAGGGTTCGGCCAAGGAGAAATAGATTTGGGTTAATTTTCTTTTTTGGTTTGATGGCAGTGGCAATTTGTGAAATTTTCCAAAGTAAAATTTAGGTTATGGCCGAGAATTAAGGATGGAGAAATACTTGATTTTCATTCTTTTGGGTGTGAAATTATATTGTATGTACATTATGTTGATGGATGTATTTGTATTGTGATGAAAGTAATGTATTTTGGATTACTTATCAATAGTTTTTTGAACATACTATGAATTATGAAGAAATGAATGTATTTTGGATTATTTTTCCGACTTCCGGATCGAGGCGCCCGCCTCACCGCCTCGAGGAGCTCCGCCTCGCGCCTCAATGGCCGGCCGCCTCGAGGCGCCACCCCGTATTTTTAAACATTGGATTCAAGTATTGAGTACGATGTGAAAGTAATGGATGGAGTATTTACGGTTGTGGAGGCTTTCTTCCTCAATGACATTGACATGCAGAGTAAGGTGATAAATGAGGAGTTGACTTCGTACAAGGCAAAAGATGAAGCTTTTGGTAAAGAAGTGGGGGTCAAAGCATGTCGGGTATCGATTGATGTTTTTAATCCAGGTAAAAACAAATTATTCATTTGAATTATTTTGCAAAATATATAAAAATCTTATATTTCATTCAAACTATTTATGTTCATTTGTAGTTTCATGGTGGCGTACATATGGACATCATACACCGAACTTGCTAAAAATGGCAAAGAGGATACTGTCATTAACCACTAGTTCATCCGGGTGTGAACGAAATTGGAGCACTTTTGAGGGGGTAAATATTTAACATTAGGTAAATTTTTGATTATTTTATTTTGTAATTATTAATATTAATTTATTTATTTAAATTATTTATGTAGATTCACACGAAGAAAATGAATAGACTAGATGTGAATCGATTAAACAATATTGTCTATGTTTCCTTTAATGCCAAGTTGAAGAACAAGCACATAAGGGAGAAGGATTTGAAAGTGGATGTATTAGAAGCCAAAGATACTACTAATGCACAAGGATGGATTGTTGAGGGTGGTGACTCTGGTGATGATGAAGAAGTAGAGCTCGGTTCGGGGCTTACTTGGAGAATGGTTGGAGAAGCATCTGGGGCCGATGACATATTACAACCTCGAAAAAGCGCTAGAAATGTTGAATACAGAGAACTTGATGAAGATGATTTTGATTCTGATGAAGAACCTAAGGATGATGAGATCGAATTAGATGAAGAAGAATTAGATATTTAGTGTAGTTTAACTTTGTTAAAGGATAATGAACATGAACTTAATTAAATGATATTTTATATCATTATATGGTTGATTAAGTTTGATTAATGGTTTTATGTTTATTACATTTTGATTGAATTTATATGATTTGGATTATTTATGAATTATGATGTTGCAAAATATTAGATTTTTAACTGTCTGCTGACTAATTGTCTAGGCCCCGCCTAGGCGCCCTAGGCGTTGGGTCGCCGCCTGACTAACGCCTAGCGCGTTTTAGAACAATGTATTCAAGTACCACAAAATTACTCAAAAGTAGACTCAGCGTTTAGCGTAATAACACTAAAAGCAAACGATTTATAATAGTCAGAAAAAAAAAAAAAATAAAAAAAATAAAAAATAAAAGACGCTTGACCTTTGATGAATGACAGGGATGAGGTTGGTGATGTAGGATCTGATGCAATTCGTGGCTCATTTCTGGGGGGGCCAGAATTAACCTTAAGGTTGAAAACATGGACAGTGCCCTTATCACTGGAGACTGCTAGCCACTGGGCATTAGAAGAGAAGGCAAGACTGTAGATCTCCGCTCTATCCGCACCCCTCCTCACCTATATTTGATATTCAATTAGTATAAAATTTTCCAAACATCTTGCTCAATAAGAAAACATGAAAAACCAATAAAATTGTGAAGCTTAAATCTGGTAGGCAAAAAAGGAGAAGGTAACAATTCATAGTTCAAATAACAACGATGAAAAGTCTGGAGGAAAGATAAATCAAGCCAAGACCATGGCAGAGAAGAAAATAACTTCTAAAGCATTGACAAGCTATTAGAAAATCAATAAATAAATAAAAAGACAAACACACAAAAAAAAAAAGATTAAAAGTATATTTCAAGCAAGGACCGTCTTTTGGCTTCACAATTATCTAGGTATCCATATTAGCTAGTTCGCATTACATGATGGTTAGCACCTACAGAAGCACCAATGTGAAAATTCAAAAAGATAGTAGCAAAGGCAAGATACACACACACACACAGATGAAGGAAGCTGACTTCTACATTTTGGTGCTATTATAACTTTATAAGTGCATTCACATTTGCTAGAAACATGTAACCCAACACTGTAAATATCTTCATAACACTTTTGCATTTATCATTTGAAAGACAAAAAAGTTTATTGTAACATCATAACAATGAAAGCCTTACACCTAATCACAATGGCTTCGTTTTGCACAGCATTTAGCTTCCCACAAGGAATCACTAAGGAGAAAAAAATGACCCAGGATTTGACACTACATAAGAAATAAAAACTACGTTCCACTGCAACTATATAAATTCATGCTTAATAAATGCAACACATGTATTGTACTCAATTGATCACAGACATTAGCGCATCAATTATATAACAAGAACTAAAATTCTTTAAAGAAACAGATACCTCTTGCAGCAATGTACCATCAAGCGTGTTAAAAATACGAACTAGAGTTCCTTTAGTACTAGCAGTAGCAAGCAATTGACCATCTTGAGTCAAAGCGAAACACGCAATCCTCGAATCATGAGCCATAATAAACTTGGTCCTTTTTGAAGCGTAATGCTCGACCCTAACCTGGCCCTTTTGCAATCCTGGGCACACCAGCACCAGCGACCCCACCCCCTGCGATACCGCACACAATCCCTTTGGATTTGCAATCGTCTCAATCTGATGCAAGAGCTTCAAGTCCGCGAAATTGTAAACGAATATCTTCTGTTCTAAAACGACGACGATTCGGTCGCGCCTAAGCTTGACCGATCGCACCTCTGACCTAAACGACAGCTCGCCGATGCATCGACTCTGATGATCGTCCCAGATCATGACCTTGTTAAGCGGGTACTGCGGGTCCGGCCCACCGCCAACGAGTGCAAGGATGTTGCATCTGAAAAGCATCTCAACGACTCCGATCCCTCCGTTGCGGTCAAAATCTCGGCGGAATATCTCGCGAAACGGGTCGCAGTTGTAGATCCGGAAGCCGTGGTCGATGCCGGCAGCGAAACAGCCGTAGTCTTGGTTAAAAGAGACGTGGAGGAGTGTTGGCGGCGGACTTGATGACGTGGATTCGGAGGGTGAAGAAAGCGGCGTATGGTGATTCGGGTTCGGTTTCGAAACCGAAGGAGAAAACAGGTCGGGTTCGTCCTGAGGCATTGAAGAGAACGAATCGATGGATTGGAGTTGTTCCGTTTGGTCCTCTGACGACACGCAACTAGAATTAGAATTAGGGTTAGGGTTAGGGTTAGGGTTTGGATTCGAGTTTAGATTCGGATCTGGATTAGGGTCCGGCCAAGGAGATGAGTAGGCGGAAAGAGTC
>SKCR01036401.1:0-67799 GCA_019454045.1 Zanthoxylum bungeanum
CAATCCCACCCTAGGGGTTCCACAACTGCCCCAACAGAATGGTATCAGTAGCAAAGGTTTAACCACACAACACATATTTTGAATCTATGCCTTAGTAATTTTAATTTAATTATGCAGAAGACATATTAGATATGTATTGCATGTTTGAAATTAAAATTTGACCTAATTAAGTTAATGACTTGATTGTCATAAATCTCCCGTGATTAGGTGATTACTTTTAAGTAATAGCATTAATAATGTTGGAGCATTATTGGATGGTCCTTCTTGTCAATACGGAGATGAATAAGTTCTTACTAGTTATATCCAATATCGTCATTAGTGTGAGGGTATAAATGCTCAGAACTTAGGTCGCTCCGGTAAAATATTAGATGTAGCGTGATGAGTTAACGTAGTCATCCCATATCGTCATTAGTGTGAGGGTGAACATACAAAGCTCATTAGTGCACATTGACAAGTATACAACTAGAACACGTCTTAATCCAATATCGTCATTAGTGTGAGGATAAGAAACGGTTCAGGACCAAACCAGGAGTCACATGAAGTGTTTGACCTTAAAGGTCTACCTAATGAGTTTACAAATGCCAATATCGTCATTAGTGTGAGGCTGGAGTAAATGTCATGGGATCCACTTCCCGTTATGAAATTTTGATAGTCGAATTTCTATTTTTCCGTTGAGGGAGATTACGGAATTACGTAAAGTAGTGGGAGGGTACTAATAGATTTAAAATTCCATAATCAATTAGTGTTATCACTTTTGAAATGAAAATTATTCTGCTACTACTCAAAGATGTTGTCTTGTAGATGGCTGCCACTAATCCATTGATGAAACTTTTGGATTCATATAAGCTAAAAGAGCCGAGAACTATTTAGAATGGGAAATGAACATGCGCCATGTCTTGGAGTATGAAAAGTTGACTTATGTCATGATCAATCCACTGCCTGTTGATATTGATCTTGACTCCACTCCAGAAGAGCGAGAAACTTTTGGTAGATAGAAGGATGATAACTTGAAGGTGAAATCCTACATCTTGGGATCGATGGTTGCAGATTTGCTGAGACAGTACATTGAAGTACCGGATGCTTGGAGCATCATGCGAACACTCAAGGAGTTGTTCGAGGCAAATCAAAAGATGGAACTTTATCGAAGGTCTAAGGAATTGTTCCGTGCTGAACTCAAAGAGGGAGGAGCTGTCAGCACTCATGTTTTGAACATGATAGACCAAATTCGATATCTGGAATGACAGGGCATTGTGTTTGATGAATGGCTGGGCCGTAATTTGATTCTGTCTTCTTTATCTGGTTCTTATGCTGGCTTTGTATTGAATTTCCATATGCATTCGATGCAAGCCACATACGAAGAACCTCACAACATGCTATGCACAACGGAGCAAGACTTGAAGAAATGAAACCCCACACTATATCTCCATGGTGGAGCTGCCTCTTCAAAGACTTCTGGGAAGTCAAAGAAATCAAGATGGGGAAGAATAAGATATCAAAGAAAAACTCCAAGAAGCGCAAAGGCGCAAAACCTAAAGTAGCTCATGATCAATGTCTACAATGCAAGAAGTCTGGACAGTGGAAGAAGGACTGTCCAGAGTTTAAAGCAGGACCCTCAGATACGCTTTGTATTTTTCCAATTATTGACATCTCATTAGCCTTAGATGCAAATAGTGGATGGGTGTTAGACACTGGCTGTGTTGGTTTCTATAGATGTCCCAAGATCATTTTGAGCCATGAAATAGAATGAATATAACAAGAAGTATGGCGGAAACATACTTACAAAGATCAGATTGGATGTGATGCTCAACAAAATTTTCCTCCAAGATGCTCCAAGATTCGGCCAAGGATGATTTGTTGATGAAGATGAACTACAAGCTCCAAGCTTTTAAAGGAAATCCATGCTCTAAGATAAGCTTCCCTATCACCTTGGTTTGATCCTTTGATTTGTGCTAGCAAATGAAGAAAGAAAATCTAATCTTTGCTTTAAAGAAGCTCAAGGCATTGTGAGAAAATGGAGAGAGAGATAGAGTTTTTTATATTTTCAATATTTTGTTTCTAAAACATAATGAATATATCAATTACCAAAAATTGGTATATGGCTTTCAAAAAGTCATAAAGCATTTTGGCTCCAAAAAATGCATTAAAGGCTCTCACCAACTTGTGTCATGAATAGTGACTAGGTGTCTTTCACCAAAAGTGACTTTGACATCTATCACCAAAAAAATGACAAGTGATGTGACTCGCGATGTGACTTATGGGCCCCACTTTAATTCTAAAAGAGAGTGGGCCCGCAAACACTTCCGGGCTCGGTTTCGCTAATTCTGAATTAACGAACTTTCGTCGTGACGTAATTAAATAATTATGACTAGCGAAATTACTATTCACGTCGCTAACGAATTAATTCTAAATTAACTCATTTGCCCGAATTAAAATCTAATTTTAATTCCGCGTCGAAATCCAATTTCGTTTAATATATCGAATATATTATTTTGCTGATTCATTCCAAATTAATATTTCTCTCTCTTCAAATAGTACTTTATCCAAGATAAAGTGTCTCCGTAATTAATCCCAGATTAATTAAGTTCGAATCAAACGTCATCGGTGAATCTTCGGGAAGAGACCCAAGAGATCTCTGAATATGTTGGCAGTAAATACGATCGTAGGACTATCCGAGCACGTACGTACCTCGTACTACTTTTTTACCGATTTACGAGACAAGGTTGGCTTCTAGCAAAGCGCCATGCCTACCCAATTCTCCAGAAATATTCTTACTGGCATATACGATCTGTGTCAGGCGTAGTATACCGTAGTATTGCGTATTACGATCCAGTATCGGATGTCACGTGCGAGGCCTGGGGCTGGAATAATGTCTTCCCCGTACGAAGCACATATCGGATATCAAGCAACTAGTCTCTTTGAATCGGATAATCATGACCTTGTCATATTATCCCGATGGTTGCAACACTATAGAGAACCAATTCTGAATCCATGCGTGATCATCATGTCCATATGTCTGAAGTGATACTTCCGTCTTGACATCACATCCAATACACTACGATTCTCAATAAACCCAGAAGAGGCGTACACATAACCTGTTAAAGCCTTGGACGACCAAAACCAAAGTTTACCGATTGTCGCAAGTATTAGCGATGCAAGTCTCAGGTTAAGACCAAATAAACCTACCCTGAAGCGGACTCCCATAGACACATATACATACTACCAATGGGATTCCGCGGGGTCTATCCAGAACGAAGCTGTTTTCCGTACTATCGGTAAAACACAACCTCCTATCGCACTTGCATAAGTATCCAATACTTAAATATATGAGAACTATGCCGTTATGCCCTCACAACGCGCACAAGTGCAATACTAGTCTATTCCGCATTATCGATGTCCAATCTCGATAATACTACGACTAGGGATATTTAATGATTAAACCTTTAAAGATTGATACTGTCTCATATCATCTCAATCCGTAATTAATCATAAGGACTTCTACCATTTATATATCAAAGTAAATAAATTACAAAATGGTAAAAGGAAATTTCATTACAACATAGTTAATTTTGTACAAAAACACAATGTATTTTACAAATAGTGACGCTATGGGTCAAAACTGTCCAAAAATCTCCCACTTGGCCTATAGCCAGTCACTCAAGAATCTAATACATGAACTATGTACATGTCGCTCAAACTTTTGCTAAGGAATAGCTTTCGTCAGCGGATCTGCCATGTTGTAATCTGATGCGACCTTCTCAACCTTCACATCGCCACGATGTATGATCTCTCGAATCAGATGGAAACATCGAAGAACAAGCTTAGATCGTTGATGAGACTATGGTTCCTTAGCCTGTGTTATAGCCCCGTTATTGTCACAATACAATGGAACGGGCTCAACTGCTAATGGAACTACTCGTAATCCAATTAGGAATTTTCGGATCCAAACTACTTCCTTTGCTGCTTCAGCTGCAGCAATATACTCCGCTTCTGTTGTTGAATAGGCAACAGTCTCTTACTTGGAAGATTTCCAACTCACTACTCCGTTATTCAAACAAAAAATGTACCCGGATTGTGACTTATAGTAATCTTTGTCGGTTTGGAAACTTGCATCGGTATACCCTGTTACCTCAAGTTCTCCATCTCCATAGATTAAGAAAGCATCCTTAGTTCGTCTAAGATACTTTAGGATATTCTTAACCGCCATCCAGTGACCTTCACCTGGATCGGCATGATATCTACTACACATGCTCAAAGCATAGGAGACATCATGTCGTGTACATATCATGGCATACATGATCGATCCGACTGCCGAGGCGAACGGTATCCGACTCATGTTGTCTCTCTCATCTTGAGTTTTAAGACACATGTCCTTAGATAGATAGACGCCATGTGACACTGGCAACAGTCCTCTCTTGGACTGATCCATGTAGAATCTCTTCAACACTTTGTCAATGTACGTACTCTGGGAGAGTCCAAGCAGCTTTCTAGATCTATCCCTGTAGATCTTTATTCCCAGAATAAAGGTTGCTTCTCCCAGATCTTTCATGGAGAATTTCAATGAAAGCCAAGCTTTCACCGACTTTAGCATGGGAATGTCATTGCCTATAAGCAATACATCGTCAACGTAAAGGACAATAAAAGTCAGTGCTCTCCCACTAACCTTCTTATATACACAAGGATCATCATCGTTTTGAATGACATCATATTCTTTTATAATCTCATCAAAACATTGGTTCCATGACCGCGATGCTTGCTTCAGTCCATAAATGGACCGATTTAACTTACAAACCTTGTTTGCAAGTCTTGGCGCGATAAAACCGTCAGGCTGTTGCATATAAACATCCTCCGAAAGGTTTCCGTTAAGGAAAGCGGTTTTAACGTTCATCTGCCATATCTCGTAATCGAAATATGCAGCAATTGCAAGCATTATCCGAATGGATTTAATCATGGCAACGGGTGAGAAAGTTTCGTCGTAATCGACACCATGTCGTTGACGATACCCCTTCGCTACAAGCCTAGCTTTGTATGTTTGTACGTTGCCATCCATGTTAGTCTTCTTCTTGAAGACCCATTTGCATCCAATAGGCTTTACGCCTTCTGGTGCATCAACCAGTGTCCAAACTTGGTTGGTGTACATGGAATCCATTTCGGACTTCATGGCCTCTTGCCAGAAAGCGGAATCGATATCTTGTATCGCTTCCTCATACGTAGCCGGTTCGTTATCCTCAATGAGATTAATATCTACATGAGGTGAGATCAGGAACCCATACCTCTCAAGTTGTTTCCTGACTCTCTCCGACCTACGCGGTCCTTGTGTAATAGAAGATTGTGGTATAGTCTCATCCTGGATGGACTGTTCTTGTTCCGTTGAGGATTCTATGCCAGGAACAGTATCACAACGATTTTCATCGAGTTCTACTTTCCTCCCACTAATAACTGCTTTTAGGAATTCCTTCTCAAGGAAAACCGTATGTATAGTAATAAATACTTTGTTCTCTTGTGGGTGATAGAAGTAGTATCCTTTGGTTTCCCTTTGATATCCTACGAATAGGCATTTATCCGATTTGGGTTCAAGTTTGGTACCTTCCAAACGTTTGACGTATGCCTAGCATCCTAAAATCTTCAGGAATGAGAAACCCGGTTTATTTCCTGTCCATATCTCATATGGTGTCTGTTGTACAGACTTTGACGGAACCTTATTCAAAATAAGAATTGCACTGTTTAATGCATATCCCTAGAAGGAAATAGGTAGCTCAATGCGACTCATCATAGACCTAACCATGTCCAACAAAGTTTGGTTTCTTCGTTCGGACACACCATTTAATTGCGGTGTTCCAGGAGGAGTCCACTGTGAAAGAATACCATATTCTTTCAAGTAATCTAGAAACCCATTGCTTAAGTATTCGCCACCACGGTCCGACCATAATGTCTTTATACTCTTGCCGGTCTGTTTTTCAACTTCATGTCGAAACTCATTGAATTTCTCAAAAGTTTCCGACTTGGGTCTCATGAGATACACATAACCATAACGTGATGCATCATCCGTAAAGGTTGCGAAGTATTCGTATCCACCTCTAGCTTGGCTAGAAATAGGACCACATACGTCACTATGAATGAGGGCTAACAGTTCAGTGGCGCGTTTACCCTTACCACTAAAATGTGATTTAGGCATTTTGCCTAATAAGCAAGATTCGCAGACGTCATATGAATTTGGATCAAATTCGTCCAAGTACCCACTCTTCGAAAGTGTGGATATGCGAGTCTTGTTTATATGTCCCAGACGATAGTGCCACATGTAAGTTTCATTTTCATTACTCATTTTGAGCCTTTTGTTTGTTATATTATATGTTGGAGATAAATTTATATTCAAAATATAAAGACCATTATTTGCAACATCAGTGTAAATTTCTACATCATTTTTATATAAGTAACACCCAGTGTTCCGAAATACAAAAGTATACCCACATTGGGTTAACATAGAAACAGAAATAATATTCCTAGTCAAACTAGGTACATAATAACAGTCATTAAGTTCAAGTACATGCCCCCAGGGCAGTTCTAAAACAAAAGTGCCAATGGCCAAAACGGCGACCGGTGCCCCATTTCCGACGCGTAGATCAATCTCCCCTGAGGCCAGTCTCCTGCTAATCCGCATATCCTGTACATCAGTACATATGTGAGTACCACAACCAGAATCAACAATCCAATTTTTAAAACTAGAAACAGTCATGTTTATCTCAATAACAAACATACCTGAAGCCGGTTCCTTGCCCGCTCTAATCTCCTTCTAGAGCGCCTTGTACTCGCGGCAGTCACGCTTCCAGTGACCCCGCTTGCCGCACTAGAGGCAAACATCCTGAGATTTGTCCTTAGGCTTCCCAGAAGCCTTTGACGATTTGGCCTTGCCCTTTCTTTTATGCTTCTTCTTTTTCTTCACACCTCCTGTCGCCTTGAGCCCAGCCCTCGGTGTCTGAGATGTCGAAGCGAAGTGCGCCTCGCGCTTGTTGCCCTTAAGCATCTCCCATTCAGCTTCCTTGAGAATTGATAACAACTCTCCAAGAGTATCATCAGTGTTCATCAGGTTATAGCTTATGATGAACTGTTTCCAATTGTCAGAGAGAGATTGCAAGATCATATCTATGGTAATCTCAGCCTCTAAGACTATCCCCATCTTGGCCAGCTCATTTATGTCAGCAATCATCTATACCACAAGGGATTCAACAGACAAGCCTTCTGACAGACATGAACGGAAGATCTCCTCACTAACTCATATCTCTGCAACCTTCGGTTAGATCGGTGAAGATCATGCAACCTCACCAACATGTTATAGGGATCCAAGTCCCTGTTCTGACTACGGAAATGCTGAGTCATGGCAGCAAGCATAATTGACTGAGCAGTTTCACAATCATCGCTGTGAGTCTTCCAAAGCTCCAGCTCAAGTAGCTCATCAGGTTTGGGCTTAGGCCCAAGAGGTCTCTGTATGGTATATAATAGCCTCTCGGCTCCAAGGACAATCCTCAGATTCATTTCCCAATAGGCAAAGTTCGTGCCCTTGAAGACATTTTCGCCCATGATAATGTCTCAGACATTTCCCTTTCCAGTCATCTTGACTACGATAGTCCAACTATCTAGTCAACGATATTTGGGTACAGTCTAACTGTTACAAGAAAATAACATTATATTAGTCCAACTAAAAAATAATTTTGACGAATAATTTGAAAGCGCGTAAAGCTAAGTATCTGAATGAAATTGCAAATTCAATACTAGCCTCCCACTATTTTTCGGCGAGCCTCTAACCCTCTGTCGAGTACTCGAGAAACCCAGTTTCTTAGTGGGCTAGGATCCCATTAAATAACACACAACCTTGACTTTGGCCAACAAGCTGTATGATATTTAACTAGGTAGATCTCGAAGATCAATTGGATCCAATCCAATTCCTAGATCCGGTAGGTGGACATCCAAGTCTGAAACATATATATTATATATATGCCAATATATCCAATATATTTTCCTAACCTTTTTCCTCTGAATCAACTAAGCCTTGGCTTTGGCACAACAAGCTTAATGATTCCAGTTAAGCGGGACCCATTGACATGGAAAGTTTTGTAATCAATGTCGATGGACAAGAAGTGATCTTAACTTTGTCCAACAAATCACGACTTGGACAAGACACCGATATGGAACAAATCTTTCATGATTCAAACATATCCGCAATGACAAAGGTCTTGACTTTGGCCAACAAACCAATGCCAACTTTGGATCTTGAGTAAGAATCACTCAATGGAAGGAAAAATGTTTAATATGTTTTGAGGGTTTTTCACGTAAATTGGCAACCAATTTATTATCTTTGTTAAGGTCTCATCACACACCCTTAAGCATGCTTCTAAAACATCATAAGACGCGAAAAGTAAATTAATAACAATATGCGGATGGATATTTAAACAGATTGTTCCTAGAACAAATCGCTCTCTTTCCTCTCCCCGGCTAGCACTATTCTACTTCTACCCAATTACATAATACAATAATAGAAACCTCATTAACATTGAGGGGAATTAGGTGAGAAGAGAATACAAAGAGATAATAAGAGATAAGGCTGGACACGCAGGTCCAATTTATAAATTCCAAATTTACAATAATTTTCAAAATTACCCTTTCCCTTCTAATATCCATCCGATATGCGCTATTCATTCAACACATCCATATATTCATTCATAGCATGCATTACAAGCAATCTAATCCAATTAGTTAGTCTTTAATTATGTGACCATCCAATGTTCAAACAACGATTTGATTTTGCGCGAGTCCAACTCGTTTGAGAATAAATACAAGTACGAATTCTAGAATTATATAGAACTACTTGTTAAATCTAATTTTAATTCGTATTCAATACTAATTTATTTAATTCCAAATTAAATATCTACACCTTTAATGCGCTTTAATGATTAAGATTCCAAATCTAATCTTATCGGGTCTCAAAGCCCAACTAACATCCAATGTTCGTTTAATTAAAGTCTGATGGGCTTTCAATTTATTTTATAAGGCATGGGCTTTGGTAAATATAGGTCAAACCCAATTACCAAGCCCAATTGAGGAATCACCCTCATATGCCAAAAAACCAATTTTACCCCATAAGGCCCAATTAAACTTTTAAAGCCCATTTATTACATTTGGACTTAATGGAATGATTTAGGCCCAATTTGGATCCAATCCAATTTGCCTAAACCAACTTGGCCCAACCAAGCCCATTATGCCCAAATATAACATTTTCAAACCCAATTAACCAATTTTAAAATTCCAAATTTTATAACTTAATTAATTAGAGTGTAATACATCAATTAATTAACTAAATCTATATTTCCAAAATACAATTTAACCAATTAATTATGTATCCTATTTGTTCAACTAATGTCCAACATTCTTGAATCAAAAATCAAGTCCATACATGCTAGGAAGCTAACGGCCAAGGTATGGTTTTTTTTTCCGAATTCGTTTTTCAATCCGATTGAATTTTAAATCGACATTCCCAATCATTTCAAGTCATCCAATGATCATCAAAACAAAAAATACCATGACTTCCAAGGGTAATGTGTATTCGGCCAAGCCTCATTTTTGGGGGAAAAAAACCATCCAATATTTTCACAAAATTGATCATGTATAACACCATGTTATCAACATACAACCATATTTAATCAAACATTTGATCAAATCATGCTTCAATCAATTTTACCCAAATTTTACCCTAAAATTTTCATGCTTAAACAAGGCTCTATGATACCATTGTTGGTTTCTATTGATGTCCCAAGATCATTTTAAGCCATGAAATAGAATGAATATAATAAGAAGTATGGCGGAAACATACTTACAAAGATCAGATTGGATGTGATGCTCAACAAAATTTTCCTCCAAGATGCTCCAAGATTCAGCCAAGGATGATTTGTTGATGAATATGATCTACAAGCTCCAAGCTTTTAAAGGAAATCCATGCTCTAAGATAAGCTTCTCTATCACCTTGGTTTGATCCTTTGATTTGTGCTAGCAAATGAAGAAAGAAAATCTAATCTTACTTTAAAGCTCACTAACGACATTGTGAGAAAATGAGAGGAGAGAGAGAGTTTTTTGTATTTTCAATATTTTGTTCTAAAAACATAATGAATATATCAATTACCAAAAATTGGTATATGGCTTTCAAAAAGTCAAAAAGCATTTTGGCTCCAAAAATGCATTAAAGGCTCTCACCAACTTGTGTCATGAATAGTGACTAGGTGTCTTTCACCAAAAAGTGACTTTGACATCTATCACCAAAAAAATGACAAGTGATGTGACTTGTGGGCCCCACTTTAAGTCAAAATGCGAGTGGGCCCGCAAACACTTCCGGGCTCGGTTTCGCTAATTCCAAATTAACGAACTTCCGTCGCGACGTAATTAAATAATTATGCCTAGCGAAATTACTATTCACATCGCTAACGAATTAATTTTAAATTAACTCGTTTGCCCGAATTAAAATCTAATTTTAATTCCGCGTCGAAATTCAATTTCGTTTAATATATCGAATATATTATTTTGTGATTAATTCCAAATTAATCTTTCTCTCACTTCAAATAGTACTTTATCCAAGATAAAGTGTCTCCGCAATTAATCACAGATTAATTAAGTTCGAATCAACGTCATCGGTGAATCTTTGGGAAGCGACCCAAGAGATCTCTAGATATGTTGGTAGTAAATACGGTCGTTGGACTATCTAAGCACGTACGTACCTCGTACTACGTTTTTTACCGATTTACGAGACAAGGCTGGCTTCTAGCAAAACGCCATGCCTACCCAATTCTCCAGAAATATTCTTATTGGAATATACGATCTGTGTCAGGCGTAGTATACTGTAGTATTATGCATTGGGATCCAGTATCGAATGTCATGTGCGAGGCCTAGGGCTGGAATAGTATCTGCCTCATACGAAGCACATATCGAATATCAACCAACTAGTCTCTTTGAATCGGATAATCATGACCTTGTCATATTATCCTGATGGTTGCAACACTATAGAGAACCATTTCTGAATCCCTGTGTGATCATCATCTCCATATGTCTGAAGTGATACTTTCGTCTTGACATCACATCCAATACACTACGATTCTCAATAAACCCAGAAGAGGCGTACACAGAACCTGTTAAAGCCCTGGACAACCAAAACCAAAGTTTACCGATTGTCGCAAGTATTAGCGATGCAAGTCTCAGGTTAAGTCCAAATACACCTACCCTGAAACGGACTCCCATAGACACATATACATACTACCAATGGGATTCCGCGGGGTCTATCCAGAGCGAAGCTGTTTTCCGTACCATCGGTAAAACACAACCTCCTATCGCACTTGCATAAGTATCCAATACTTAAATATATGAGAACTATGTCGTTATTCCCTCACAACGCGCACAAGTGCAATACTAGTCTATTCCGCATTATCGATGTCCAATCTCGATAATACTACGACTAGGGTTATTTAATGATTAAACCTTTAAAGATTGATACTGTCTCATATCAACTCAATCCGGAATTAATCATAAGGACTTCTACCATTTATATATGAAAGTAAATAAATTACAAAATTGCAAAAGGCAATTTCATTACAACATAGTTAATTTTGTACAAAAACACAATGTCTTTTACACACAGTAACGCTATGGGTCATAACTGTCCAACAAGAAGTCCCACTCATATTTGCAATTCCCTGTAGGAAATGAGGGTTAAAAGAAGGCTGAATAAAGGGGAGATCCAGCTTAGAGTTGGCAATGGCGAGACATTGGATTTCAAGGCCATAGGAACCGTTGTTCTAGATCTCCCAAATGGATGTAAATTAGATTTGCATGACTGTTATTATGTTCCCTCACTTATCAGACAAATAATATCGCTGCCAATATTAGATAAAGAAGGATATAAAATAAGCATTAAGGATGAAACTTTATGTTTGTATGATAAAGATAATTTATTGAAATGTGAATGTTCTTTATCAAACGGTCACTATGTTTTGGAAACATGTAGAGATGTCTTTAATATAGAGAAAAATACAAATATGAAGTCTGAACTAAATAATACTGAATTATGGCATATGAGATTGGGCCACATAGGTGTAGACGTCTATATAAATTGGTAAAGGATGGTTTGATTGAAAATCTTACTTTAAATCCTTATCTGATTTATGAGTCATGTATCCAAGGAAAGATGACAAAAGCCCAATTTCAAGGTGTTGGACACCGTACTGGAGATTTATTGGAGCTAATACACAATGATGTGTGTGGTCCATTAAATCATGCCGCTAATGATGGTTCGACATACTTTGTGACTTTCACAGATGACAAGTCTAGATATGGATATCTCTATCTGATGAAACATAAGTCGGAAACATTTGACAAGTTCAAAATATTCCGAAACAAAGTAGAAAAACAAACCAGTAAATTCATCAAGTGCCTTAGATCATATCAAGGCGGTGAATATATGAGTGAAGAATTCAGAAATTATTTAAGGGAGAATCGAATTCTCGCCCAATATAGCCCACCAGGAACACCTCAACACAATGGAGTGTCTGAGCATAGAAATTGTACTTTATTGGATGGTACGATCAATGATGAGCTATACAGATCTTTCTTATTACCTTTGGGGTTACGCTTTACAAACTGTTGCCTACATACTTAATAGGTTCTATCGAAAGCTGTTTCTACGACCCCTATCAGATATGGTTTAGTGGAAATCCAAGTCTTAAGCATTTAAAGATTTGGGGTTGTCCTACATACATTAGAATTGCGCAGCGGGATAAACTAGCACCCAGAGGGTATAAATATAGGTTCGTTCGATATCCTGATAATTCCATGAGATATCAATTCTATGATTCTGAACAACGAAATGTATTTGTTGTCCGCTTTGCAACTTTTCTTGAAAAATGATTTTTGAGAGAAAGTGGGAATTGTAGAGAGATTAAACTTGATGAGTTTGATCCCAACATTAAAGAACCTGAGATAGAACCAGAGATCCAACTAGGTGAAGGATCTACAACACAGGTTATACGTAAGTCGAATAGAATATCATGGCCTCCTGAAATATTTTTTTTTACATCTGATGTAAGCCTTGAAGTTCTCTTATTGGAGGAAACAGATCCGACTACGTATAAGGAAGCGATATTGGATATCGATTTGGGAAAATGGCAAGAAGCCATGAAATCCGAAATGGATTCAATGCATGCCAATCAAGTCTGGGACTTAGTTGAACTTCCTAAAGGAGTTAAACCTATTGATTGTAAATGGGTTTACAAAAGCCCGATGGAAAGGTGGAAACCTTTAAGACCCCACTGGTAGTGAAAGGTTACACTCAACGTCCTGGGATTGACTGTGAGGAAACTTTTTCACCAGTAGCCATGCTAAAATCCATTAGGATTCTTTTAGCCATTGTTGCATATCACGACTATGAGATATGACAGATGGATGTGAAAACCGCTTTCCTAAATAGATTCCTCGAGGAGGATATTTATATGGAACAACCAGAGGGTTTTGTATCTAGTGAGACTTCAAACTTGGTTTGTAAGCTCCAAAAGTCTATTTATGGACTTAAACAGACATCCCGAAGCTGGAATCGTCGTTTTGATGAGATAATTAAATTATATGGATTCATCAAAAATGAGGAAGAACCATATGTTTATAAGAAAGTTAGTAGGAGCATGATAGTTTTCCTGGTCTTGTATGTAGATGACATCATTATCATAGGAAATGATATAGGAATGATGCAAAGTGTGAAAGCCTACGTTTGCAAGAACTTCTCCATGAAAGATATGGGTGAAGCTTCCTATATTCTAGGTATAAGGCTCTACCGAGATAGATTCAGGAAGCTTATAGGGTTGTCACAATCGAAGTACATAGACAAGATGTTAGAAAGGTATAGTTTTACAAACTGCAAGGCAGCAAATGTACCTTTCTGATACGGCATACATCTTTCGAAGAAAATGGCACCTCAAACTGAGGAAGAGAGAGTTAGAATGTCTAACTTGATAAATGCTTCTTGTATTGGGAGTATAATGTATGATATGTTATGTACTAGACATGACATCAGTTTCGGCGTCAGTGTGACCAGCCGATATCAATCTGATCCAGGTAATGATCATTAGACAGCCGTGAAACATATCCTAAAATATCTTAAAGGCACCAGGGATAAGTTTATGATATATGGAGAAGATGAGCTACAAGTTAAGGGTTATACAGACTTCGACTTCCAAGGAGATCCAAATGATAGAAAATCTACACCGGGATACATATTTACCCTTAACGGTGGTGCCATTAGTTGGCGTTGTTCAAAACAAGGATCAATAGCTGATTCCACCACTGAGGTGGAATTTATAGCGGCTTTAGAAGCTGCTAAAGAAGCTGTTTGGATTAGAAATTTTATCACAGAACTCGGCGTTGTGCCTAGTATTACGGATTTGATCCCATTATACTATGATAATAATGGAGCCATCGCGCAGGCTAAGGAGCCGAGGGCGCATTCCAAATCTAAACATGTGGAAAGGAAATATCGTGTAATTAGAGAGATAATTGAATGAAAAGACATAGTGGTCTTGAAGGTTTAAGGACAAGACAACATAGCAGACCCATTTAAAAAGGCCTTACCTCCAAAGTTATTCGATAAACATGTGGAGGAGATGGGACTACGGTACCATCCAGATTGGTACTAAGCAAGTGGGAGTTTGATGGAGTTGGTGCTTGGAGTGCCAATCTGATTTGTATATTTTATTATTTATTAATAAAATAACTATATTTTTCATTTCATACCTTATGAATAGTATTGTCATTATGCGTATTAAAATGATATATAGATATGCTAAAAATGACATCGACCTTAGAATAGTTTTGACACTAGGTGTAAACTATTCTTAAAGTAAATATTCATAGTCGTTGGTTTTGGAATATGGTCGAATTCATATAACCTATAAGACTAGCATATGTCGTATATTGGAATTGGAGTTCCAATGGTTTAACGCGATGTACCATGAGTTTTGGAAACTCATATAGACATGTGGGTATTCGTTGGAGTGAATACTGAATGACTCACAGGTGATTCCTAATAGTTGGAAGTACACACCACCGTCAATAGGAATCTCCTCGAGTCGAGTAGCATATGTAATCCTTTGACTATGGGATAACATTGATTTTGTGTGAGATCCTTCACACTTAGATGCCATGTATGTCATAAACCTTTCATGGTCTGGCCTCTAGATATTCGTTGGGTGTGGACTGATGCACTCAGTAATCAAGTGCGAAGTAAGATATGATCTGTCGGACCATATGTGTACCTTAAAGGGGTTTAGGTATCCATGTGAATAAAGTCACGATTCTTAAATCTTTGGCCAAAGTCGATCACCTAGGGTGGATCACATCAGTTATGAAGAATCGTAGACATGTCGACATGAGATGTGCGTCTTGGAAACTTGACGGTATATTTTATATTTGCTAAGCACAACTCGGATAGCCTACGACGGAGGGATTGTTAAACATATGTGATGACCTCGACTTGTATAGTTCAAAAAGGTCGTTCGTGTTCTTCGCATATTCGGAGGTGGCCGAATTGCGTACATATTAGCTAGGCTTATATGACGATGTATCTGAACTTAGAGAGTCCCAATATGAAGTGTACTCGTTGAACACTTGGGTAGCCGATTAATTTTTGATAAAAGATAATATTCATATTATAATTATCAACTAAGATAATCGAGTGTTATTGGATAACATTGATTATTTACTTTGACCTAATTGGATTAATTCAATAATTACACAAAGGACTTAATTGTAAAATCATAATTATCTATACCATTTAAGGATATTATGGTAATTGTAAGTATGTAATAATAGGTGGTTTTGGCTTTATTTAATTGGATTAAATCAAGGTGGCAAACATTTAACTAATACATTCCCTAATCCTTGGCTTGATTTAATTGGATTAATCTAAGTGGGAGACAATGGAGATTAGTCACACCTAATTATACATATTTGGACAAATTAGATTAAGGCCACTTAAAAGTTTATTACAACTTTTATTAATTAAAAATTACCTAAGTTTTGCTATAAATAGCAAGCTTTATGAAGGTTTTAATTACAAGTTCAAATACAAGCATAAGCAAATTCTTGAGAGATTAGCCTAAGTTAGAGAAGTGTTTAGAGAAGCTTGTGAGGTCTCTACAACATTTCATCTAGGAGAAATCGAGATTGGATCTTGAAGTGAAGCTTAGAAGTATTGGAAACAAGATTGGATCTTGAAGTCAAGCTTGCACACCTTGGAGGTTCTCCAACAATTTCAACAAGGAGAATTAGATTGGATCTTGCATCAAGCTTACTAGGTAATGTTTGATCTTCTCATAAGCTATGTTTATTTGTGTATTAGATGCATGATCACATAGCTTAATGTTGAATAAGGCTAATCAATTGTGTTAGGATCCTTTAGAAGTATAAACACAACATGCTTGTAATTAGGTCAAAGATGTTCATGTTGGACATGGAATAATTAATTAGAGTTTGGAACTCTAGATTAAAGCTTAGAGCTATGGCTACCATTCTAGATTCACTTGACCACCTTTAGGTGGAATAGAATTGTTCATGAGACATTTCTAATTGGGATTCTAAAATGGTTTGTGTAATGGATTTAAAATTTACGCAAATGCGTATTTAGCATAAATTTATGTTTTTGGAAAAATATTTGATATTTTGAAAAACTTGATTTTTATTCTATAACATGTGTTAATGTTGGTTTTGAAATTAAAAATTAATTTTGGGTGTTTTTGAAGTGTTTAGGAAGACCGGAAATTTATTGGGTTATAAACCCTCTCATTCCAGCTCTCTGGAATGAGAGCTGCTACTAAGCAAAAAAATGAGCATAGAAAAAAAAAATATATATATATATAGGAACTACCACATGGGCGCTACAGTTCGCGCGCGCATTGTAGACATGGGCTTGTTGCGCGTAATTTTTGTTTTGTTTCGTTCGGGAGCTTCTGGACTCCGATTCAGTCCCAGTTTTTTCCTATACACCCATACTTGATATCTATGGGTTAGACCAATTTCCGCTGCCCGGGGCACCGATCCGACCCTAGGGTTCCACAAATGCCCTAACGGCTTCAAGAACATAGGGGCGGGTGGATGAGTAGGAACCCTACAGGCCTAGGGGCTAAGTGCTAGCGGTACACCCACTCCCCATGGTACCAAAGTGCAGTCCGTTCCTCCCCGAACAAAAACCGCATACACTGCAGCAAATCAGTAAGAGGAATCATCACCAAGACATGTCAATCTGAAATGACCAGAAGGAATGGTTATGAAGGGAAGAGAAAATGAAAATTCATGAGAAGGAAAAGAAAGGAAACTTATTGTGCTACATGTGAGCTTATTCAGAAGATCCTGATGCACACCTAAGTCATAAGACTCAGAGGATCTTACGGTAGATTCATCCAATCAAGACAATCCAGGGAACACCATCCCCTCTCGAGAAATGGGGAAGAGCCACACCAGCATGCCAAACTCATACGCCCAAGCCTGCAAAAATAGAAAGAACTAGGGGTGAGTCACCAACTATAGCAATAAGGAAAAGAATAGAAAGAAGAAATACATATCTCCGCCAAGAAGACATAACCCTGAACGTACTAGTTGCCCTAGTAACACTGGTCCAACCACCGGTATATATCCGCCAAGGTAGGAGAACCCTAATCCCACTAATGTATAGTCTCTTGATCACGGAGTGGAGGACAATGACATAAATCCACCGAGCTTGCTGCATCAGTGAAGAGGGTGCTGATGAGCGGAAAATATATCAATATTTACCACCCATTTTACTTAATATTTTGTTTAGTTTCTCGGGTTTGATGAACGTTTTGATGTATTTTAGTTTATTTTGCAGATAAAATAATATTGGGACACAATGAAATCATTTAAGACGAAACGTGGGTCAAATAAGGGCAAAAATTGGACTTGAAATATTAATTGTGGAGATTGGAAACTTGAAAGGGCGTTTTAACGAAGTGCAGTTTTGGAAATTCTAGTTTTACGCATCTGTCATATTTTGGGCATAACGTTTTACTCCGATATTGGATTGAGCTGATTCAAGTTACAAATAAGACTAAAATATCTACAACTTTGAAAGACAAAATAATTTCGAATTCTGAAAATTTCATGCTCGAAATTGATGAACCAACCAGAAGTGTGTTATATGTAATTATTAAAGTCATTTTCAATCATTTTCAAAGCAAAAAAAAATAATAATAAATAAATAATAAAAATTATCAAATCACCACCAAACATGATAAGCAATTAGTGGAGCAATTAATAATGGATGTGGTGGATGATTTGATGGAGGCAAAATTTTGCCTATAAATACCAAGCCATTTTCATACTTTCTTCTAAGGAATTCCTTAAGAATACTAAGAAGATTGTATCTTGTTTGTTTATTTACATCTTTCAGTAATTAATTTCCACTTTCGCACTTTCTTTTCTTTACTTTTCAGTTTTTACTTTCCGTAATTTACTTTTACGCATAGTACTTTTCTTTCTTTAATTTTCAGTTTTTACTTTTCAGTAATGAAGAGAGGTAACTCCCCTTTGCTGGGGTAAAAGGTAAAACTTTTATTACTAATATTTAGATTATTCTCACTTAATTATAATATATAAACTAGTTAAAACCTGACTTAACGAGGATACCGCCATATTGGTCGGTTGGTAATTATTTAAATTGGTTTTAACCTGACTAACTGGATACCGCCTGATTGGTCGGTTGGTAATTAATTATTAATTTGACTTATTCTGGATACCGCTTATATGGCTGGTTGGTAATTATCATGCAAAGTTAATATATTATTTTAAGGGAGATATCTAAAATAGAAGTAATAAAAGTGGATCCTTTTACCTCATCATTTTCTTTTATTGTACTTTTACTTTATTTACTTTTCAGCAATTTACTTTCAGCTTTTACTTTTCAGTAATTTACTTTCAGCATTTACTTTTCAGCATTTAATTTTCAGTATTTAATTTCAGCATTTACTTTCCGTCATTTACTTTTCAGCAATTTACTTTTAAGCATTTTACTTTATGTCTTTTATTTTATTTAAGTTTTTACCAGCCCTAGTTATGTGTCGTAACTAAGTTAGTTATCTGGGGTTGTGATGAATTCTAATATCACCGGTTTATAAGGGGTTACTTTATAGTTTGGGTAATTTAAAGGTTTACTTATTAAGTCTTAAGCTTAATGCGTCTTATTAATTGGCCACTAATAAGATTGATCTGGTAAATCTAAAATAAATTTGACAAAGGAATTTTAGGTTTCAGCCTTAGACTTAATAGCCCACGATCTTCTTTGAGGATAGATAACCCTTTTAATAGATTTCCTTACAGGATAGAAATATACCTGTTGGGCGGGGGTAGCCATAATTGGAACTTAAACTTAATGAATCTATGTAATTTGGTTGACATAGACATATGTTCAATTGGGTTATACTGGGTATTTTCGTCTGAGCATCGACAAAGGCTTTCGCATAATTTAGTGTTCCAGGTTAGTAAACCGATATATTACACAAAAATGAAATAACCACTTCATCTTTAAAATGATATTGGAAGATTCACAACCCTAGATAGTTTCCTAATATTGATTTTTCTTAAACCTACTTTTGCGCATTTTTATTTACTTGTTTTTAAATTCAAAATCATCACCATTTCAAATCAATCAATCAACATGTTAGATACTAGTAATCATTTGACCTCATAAAATTAATAGATTAGGTATTAAGTCCTCATGGGATCGATAATTTTTATACTACTTGAACGATACGTGCGCTTATGTTATACGCGTGTGATTACGCACCGGTCAAGTTTTTGGCGCTGTTGCCGAGGACTTATTTATCTTTCACTATTAGTTTTGGGGTTAAATACGTTACTTGTATCTAATTTCTTTTTACTTATTGTTTTTTTTTCTTATGTTTCAGGTTCTCAGAAACTACATGAGACGAACCAGAAGCTTTGAACTCCGACCGCTTGACCTAGAAATTGAAAGAACCATCAGACAGTTGAGAAGGGAAATGTGAGAAGGCCAAGAAGTTTAGTCAATATGGAACCTGAACCTTTGGAAGTTGCACCACCGATACCCATTCGAGACAGAACCATTCCAGTGGTTGACAGCTTCATTTCCTGTATTGTACTTCCTTATTTACCAGGAAACGCGTGTGACATCAAAACATGCATCCAGATGATTCAGCAGTCATTACAGTTTGGGGGAAATGAAGATCCTAATGCCCACATCAGTAACTTCCTGGAAGTTTGCGGTACTTTCAATTACAACCGAGTAGCTAAAGAAGCAATGAGACTGCGTGTTTTTCCATACTCCTTGAAGGACAGAGCTAAAGCTTGGCTACATTCAATGCCAGCAGGTTCCATCACAACTTGGAACACTCTAGCCACCAAATTCCTTGCAAAGTACTTTCCACTAGCCAGAACTGCAAAGTTGAGGAATGACATCACATCCTTCGTGCAACAAGATTCAGAATCCCTTTTCGAAGCTTGGGAAAGATTCAAAGATTTACTCCGGAAATGTCCTCATCATGAGATCGCAAAGTGGCTACAAGTCCAAACCTTCTACAATGGACTTTCTAGAATAATGAGAACCACAATTGATGCTGCTGCTGGAGGAGCTTTGATGGCAAAAGGAGAAGATTAGGCCTGGGACTTAATTGAAGAAATGGCCAACAATAATTCTTTATGGCCAACAGAAAGGAGCATGATCCAAAGAATTACAGGAATTTATGAAGTTGGAGCCAACATAGCACTGAATTCCAAGATGGATGTGATTTGCAAAAATCTGGAAACTCTTAACATGAAAGTTAATGGTGGATCCACAAGTTCACCATTTGGAGGAGTACATGAGTCAGAATCTTACAACCAACAAGAAGAGACAGTGAAATATGTCAACAATTTCAACAGACAGGGGAATAATCCATATTCCAACACCTACAACCCAGGGTGGAGGAATAATCCCAATTTTTCAAGGAGCAATAATTCAGGGCAATAAACAACCCACTGTTGGACAATTATGACCCATAGCGTCACTATTTGTACAGATCACGGTGTCGTTGTACAAATTAACTATGTGACAAAGGAGATTGCACTCTTATAATATGTGATTAGATCACCAAGATATATAAATGATATGAGGTCCTTATGATTTGTTCCTGGATTGAGAATGATATGAGACAGTATCAGTCCACGAAGGATAAATCATTGAATATCCCTAGTCAGAGTATTATCGAGATTGGACATCGATAAATGCGTAAGAGACTAGTATTACACTTGTGCGCATTGTGAGGGCACAAATGGCATAGTTCTCATATATTTGGGTATAGGATACTCATGCAAGTGTAATAGACCCCCTCGGAATTCCGTTGGTAGTATGATTATGTGTCTATGGAAGTCCGAAATCAGGGTAGGTGTATTTGGTCTTAACATGAGACTTGCACCGCTAATACTTACGACAATCAATATATTTTTGTTTTGGTCGTCCAGGGCTTTAACCGATTTTTGTGTATGCCTCTTCTGGGTATATCAAAAATCGTAGTGTGTTGGGTGTGATGTCAAGACGGAAGTATCACTCCAGTCATATGGAGATGATGGTCACATAGGATACGGAACTAGTTCTTTTAAATGCTGCAACTATCGGGATATTATGACAAGGTCATGTATATCCGATTATAGAGACTAGTTACCAGACATCCGACATATGCTTCATACGGGGAAGACACAATTCCAGCCCCAGGCCTAGCACGTGATCATCAGATACTGGATCGACATACGCAATACTACGTATACTACACCTGATATAGATCTTATATTCCTGTCAGGATATTTCTGGAGAATTGGGTAGGCATGGCGCTTTGCTAGAAGCCAACGTTGTCTTGTAAATCAGTATAAACGTAGTACTAGGTACTTACGTGTTCAGAAAGTCCGACGACCGCATTTACTGCCAACATATCTGGGGACCTCATGGGTCGCTTCCTGAAGATTCACCTATGACGTATGACTCGCACTTTTAATTAATCTAGGATTAATTAGATGAGAGAAAAAATTAATCTGCGATTAATTGAGGAGATATTTTATCTGGGATAAAATATTAATTAAAGAGAGATAACGATTAATTTGGAATTAATCGATAAAAATATATTAGATATATTATACAAAATTGGATTTCGACACGGAATTAAAATTAAATTTTAATTCGGGTGAACGAATTAATTTAGAATTAATTCATTAGCGACGTGAATAGTAATTATGCTAGGCATGATTATTTAATTAAATTAGATTTAATTACGTCGTAACGGAAAATTCGTTAATTTGGAATTAGTGAACCCGAGCTCGGGATTGTTTGCGAGCACATTCGCATTTCGAATTCGAGTGCGGCCTGCAATTCAAATCAAGCGTCAAATCATCAGTCACTTCAAGCGTCAAATCACTTGTCACTTTGAGTGATGTGACTTGACAACTTGATTGATTGATGAGAAGTGATGTGAATGGTTGGAGCATTAAATGCTTGACTTTTTGAAAGCCAAATTCATGGTAAATGAATTTGAAATACACATTTGTGTATTAGATACACAAATAAGAAACCATCAAACAACTAACACTTCATCTCTATCTTCTTTTAGTATTCGGCCAAGGGGCCAAATAATCTTCTTCTCTCTCAAGCCATTGGGGCAATTTCTTCACTGGTTTTCTACATAAAAAGCGTGACATAGGGAAGCAAAGTGTGGGGAATTTGTGGCAATTTTCTTGAGAGCTAGCACTCCGAGAGAGATACGAAGGTGATAGGGAAGTCCACCAATGAACATGTAATCACCACGACGAAGCTTGGAGCTTGACGAAGATTATCCATGGCCGACTGAAGGACGCCAAAACAGTGAGTTGTGACTGCCACTGCCGTGACTCATTGTGAGTAGAAAATTCATTTTTGTTCATTGCCGCGTCGCTTAACCGATCGATGTGAGTATTCCACAACTCCCTTATTGTATTCGCACTTATTTTCAATGCTTGAAATGATCTTGGGATGCTTAGTATATTCCAACAATGGTATCTATGAGCCAATATTGAGCATGAAAATGATTTAGGGTTAAAATGGGTAAAGTGTGTTTGAGCATGATTTGATGAAATTGGATGATTAAGTATGCTTAAATGATGTTGAATTGAAGTTGTGCATGAAAAATTTCATAAAATTTGATTGGATAATTTTTCCCCAATTTTTTAGGCTTGGCCGAAAATATGATGTGCCCTAATGTCTTGGTATTTTTATTTTTTTGCTCATTGGATGACTTAAAACAATTGGGTAAAGTTTATTTAAGATTTAATTGGATTGAATTTTGAATTGGACTAATTTTCCCTAAATTAGTGGGCTTGGCCGAAACTAATGAATTATAAAAGTCATGGTGATTTTTTGATTTTGATTCATTGGATGAGCTGAAATCATTTGGGTAATGTTAAATTGAATTTAATTGGATTGAATTCGAATCGGATATAAAAATACCCAAAATATCGAGACTACAATCGCATGAATGGGTTTGATTTTTGATGAAATGTGTTGGACATGTTTTGTTGTAAAAGAGCATGATTAGTTGTGTAAATTGATGATTTGGAAATGTTGATTTATGTGATTAATTATGCAATACACTTTAGAATTAATTAGATTATGAAATTGGACTTTTATGATTTAATTAATTGGGCTTAAATTGGATTTGGGCTTGTAATGTTATAAATGGGCTTATTGGATTTGGTTGTACCAAGTTGGGTTTAGGAAAAATTGGTTGGATACAATTAGGCCCAAAACCGCTTCCATAAAGCCCAATTGCGACTAATAGACCTTAATAAATTTAATTGGGCCTAATGGGCCTAAATTGATTTCTGGGCTTATGGGGTAACTCCCGGATTGGACTTTAGTTATCGGGTTTGACCCGAGTTGACCAAAAGTCCACGCCTTAAAGAAATTAATTAAAAGCCCATTGGACTTTAATTAAATTAATATTGAATATTAATCGGGCTTTGAGACCCGTAACTATTAAATTTGGAATTTAATTCGTAAAGGTTTATTAATAAAGTGTAATATTTAATTTGGAATTAAATAATGAATTAGTATTAAATACAAATTGAATTGGATTTAATTATGTAGTTTAATTTAATTCAAGAATTCGTACTTTGAGTACTTATTCGCAAAACGAGTTTGACTGGCGCAAAATCAAATCGTTGTTTGAACATTGGATGGTCACTAATTATCAGATTAATTAATTTGATTAGATTGATTGATAACATGCTTGTGTGAATACATGGTTGCGATGCATGAATAATGTATATCGGATAGATATTAGATGGGTTGGGCAATTTTAGAAATTGTTGTAATAAATTTGGAATTTATTAATTGGACATGCGTGTCCAGCCTTATCACCTCCTTATTCTTTGTATTCTCTTCTCACATATTCCCCTCAATGTAAATGAGGTTTCTTTAGAAGTGTAGTGTAACGGGTAGAAGTAAATACTTGTGCTAGCGGGAGAGAGGAAAGTGAGAGATTTGATCTAGGATCAATGTGTAAAGTATCCATCCATATATCATTATTATTTATTTATACGCGCTTTATTATGTGTTTAGAATGCATGTTTAAGGGTGTATGATGATGAGACCTTAACAAAGATAATAAATTGGTTACCAATTTGCACGTGAAAAACCCTCACAAAATATTAAGCGTTTTTCCTTCCATTTAGTGATTCTTACTCAAGATCTAAGACTAGCATTGGTTTGTTGGCCATGTTGGACAGTTATGACCCATAGCGTCACTATTTTTACAGATCATGGTGTTGTTGTACAAATTAACTATGTGACAAGGAGATTGCACTCTAATCATTTGTGATTAGATCACCTAGATGTATAAATGATAGGAGGTCCCTATGATTAGTTCCTGGATTGAGATGATATGAGACAGTATCAGTCCTCGAAGGATTAATCATTAAATATCCCTAGTCGTAGTATTATCGAGACTGGACATCGATAATGCGGAATAGACTAGTATTACACTTGTGCGTGTTATGTGAGATCATAACGACATAGTTCTCATATATTTGGGTATAGGATACTCATGCAAGTGTAATAGGAGGTTGTGTTTTACCGATGGTACGAAAAACAGCTTCGCTCTGGATAGACCCCTCGGAATTCCATTGGTAGTATGACTATGTGTCTATGGAAGTCCGAAATCAGGGTAGGTGTATTTGGTCTTAACCTGAGACTTGCATCGCTAATACTTGCGACAATCGGTATGCTTTAGTTTTGGTCATCCAGGGCTTTAACCGGTTCTATGTACGCCAATGCTGGGTATATTGAGAATCGTAGAGTATTGGGTGTGATGTCAAGATGGAAGTGTCACTCCAGTCATAGTGGAGATGATGTCACGTAGGATACGGTACTAGTGCTCTTAAGTACTGCAGTCATCGGGATATTATGACTAGGTCATGTATATCCGATAATAGAGACTAGTTACCAGACATCCGACATGTGCTTCGTACGGGGCAGACACGACTCCAGCCCCAGGCCTAGCACGTGACAATCCGATACTGGATCGCAATACGCAATACTACGTATACTACGCCTGACATAGATTATATATTCCAGTAAGAATATTTCTGGAGAATTGGGTAGACACGGTGTTTTGCTAGAAGCCAACCATGTCTTGTAAATCGGTAAGCACGTGGTACAAGGTACGCACGTATTCGGATAATCCGATGACCGTATTTACTGCCAACATATCCAGAGATCTCTTGGGTCGCTTCCCAAAGATTCACCGATGACAGTTGATTTAAATTAGAATTAATCTGGGATTAATTAAGAGAGAGAATTAATCTGGGATTAATTAAGATGGAGAAAATTAATCTGGGATTAATTGAGGTATTATTTAATCTGGGATTAAATGTGTTCGAAAAGAGAGAACGCGATTAATTTGGAATTAATCGATAAAATAAATTTAATAGTTATATTTGATTTTTTCTATTTAATTTATTCGTATGGGATAAAATTAATATATCGGATATATTAATATGAATTGGATTTCATTATGAAATTAAAGTTGGACTTTAATGCGAATGAACGAATTAATTTAGAATTAATTCGTAGATGAAGTTCGTAATATATATTTGCGAGGCATCGTTATTTAATTAAATTAGATTTAATTATTTAGCGACGAAAGTTCGTTTAATCGGATTAAACGGAACCGCGCCGCGGCAAATGTTCGTAGAGACATTTTAAGTTTTGAATTCAAAATGGTGGGGCCCACTTCACACATGTCACACATGTGAAGTGGTGGTTGGAAAGTGGTTGGCATTTATGCCAAAACCACTTACTTTCCAACTACTTGGTTTAGGTGAAACCAAATTACCCCAACTACATGGTTTTGGTGAAAAGGGTAAAAACCCTTTAACAAAACCCTAGCTCTCTCTCTACACACTTGTGTAACACAACACTTAGAACAATTGGAAACCCTAATACTCTTCCATTTGGGCGTGAATATGCCTTCTCCCTCTCTTTGATTTTGTGGCAAAATCAACAAAGCTAGCACTTGGAGAAATCAACTAAGGTGATAGGGAAACTACTTCAAGAGTTGGAATCATCACTTGAAGCTTGGAATCAACAAAGTAAGGATCTTGGAGATCTTCAACTCAAAGCTTGGAATCAACAAAGGAAGCATCTTGCATCTTGGATCTTGGATCTTCTTCTCAAAATTTTAAAAGCTCAAATCCATTCAATGTAAGTAATTCCGCAACTTATTTTGAATTTATGAACATGTTTTCATGCTTATTAGATCCTTGGCATGTTCTAGGAACACTAACAATGGTATCAGAGCCAATTTTAAGCATGGAAATTTTAGGGTTCATGAGACTAAAATTTGGGGCTTTTGTGTTTTGAGCATGATTTCTTCAAATTGATGCTTTGAGCATGCTTAGATTATGTTAACTTAGAGTTGTGCATGATTACATTGAAATAATTGGACTATGGTAATCATTATAATAAATAGTACCTATAATCGTTGATTAAATAGTTGGACTATTAGAATCAAGATAAAATTGAAAGATTGACATTTAAAACATGATCCTAGGGAAAATGTATTTAAATGATTTAATTTTCAAAATTGGGAATAAATTTCAGGATGGTCATGGAAACTAATAAGTTACTTTCTTTGATAAAATAACATATTAGGCCTAAGCCTGGAGTTAAGCAAATAGTAGAGCATAATCTTTGGAAGATTTATGTAATGATAACTTTAGTGCTTAATCCATTAAGCTTGTCGCAGTAAACTCCTTAGTTCTGAATCAGAACTAAGGATTAGATCCTTAAAGTATGATAAAGAAATTGAAGGATCTTCATAAATCTATACTTAGATTTTAGAAGTACAATTGCAATAATAACTCTTGGAAAGTTAATGACTATTCTCAATGAGATAAAGTCAAACTTTGCAATTAGGCAAGTAGCGCAAGGCGCGCCTTAATTTGATATTCTAGAAACCCGAGGCTAGACCAAAGGCTTCTGGAATGTGGAATAGGGCAAAGGCAAAATCATTATAATCTTCGAGGAAGATAAAAGACATATCCCAAAATATCTACCCAAAATTGTGGCAAACGGGATCGCGGAAGCGTGACTGCCGTTTGAACAAAGTAGACATGAAGGAATTGAAGACGGGGCAAGGCTCTGACTTCAAATATGTTTGTCATAATTATGTTCACTACTAGTATTGAATTGGATTTTAAATACTTAGTGTGGTACATAAAATATATGTATTGATGTTCAGAATCTGTTTTGAACAGAATACTGACTTCAATTGAGATTTAATCTGCGAATCGGAAACGGGACGAAAGTCACTGTTTTAACCGTAGATACCTAAATTTAGGAACTACCTTCGGGTGTGTACCTAAATTTGGAAACTGTTATAATGTGACTAGTTTGACTAGAAACATTATCTCTATATCAGTGTTTAACCCGATGCGGGTGAACCTTTATATTCTAGAACACTAAAGTGTTTTATTTTATAAAGATGATATTAAGATAAACACATTAGATGTGAATAACAGAATTTATATTTTGAATATAAATAAATCTCAAATATATAACATGACAAACAAATAGCTCAAACTGATTTGATCAGAAGAAACATATTTAGGCATAGTTGTCTGGGACACAGTTAAACAAGAATCGTATATCCACACTTTTGAAAATTGGGTACAAGGACTGATTTGATCCTATTCAAATAAATTCTACGAATCTAGTTTATTAGGCAAAGTGCCTATAACACCTTTACTTGCTAAAAGTGCAAATGCCACCGATCTATTAACCCTAGTTCATAGTGAAGCAAATGGGCCCATGTCTAGCTAGGCTAGAGGTGGATATGAATATTTCGTGACCTTTACGGATGTGGCATCGCGTTATGGTTATGTGTTTCTTTTGAAACATAAATTGTAAACTTTTATATTTTCGACACGAAATAGACAAACAGATCGGCTGAAGTATTAAACCGTCACAGTAAGACCGTAATGGAAAATACTTAAGCAATAAGTTTCTAATATACTTGAAAGCGTATAGTATTCTTTCAAAGAGGACTCCTCTCGGAACACGTCTATTTGACGGTGTGTCCGAACAGAATAACCGAATTATGTTAGACATGATAAGGTTAATCATGAGTCGCTCTAGGCTACCATTTCCTTCAAAGGATACGCGTTTAAACAGTGCAGAACTTATTTTGAATAAGGTTTCATAATAATCTGTTTGACAGACTTCTTATTAGATATGAACAGGAAAGAAACCGGGTTTCACATTCCTGAAAATTTGGGTATGCTAGGCATATGTTTGGATGATACCAAACTAAAACCCAAATTGGATAAGTGCCAATTGTAGGTTATCCTAGGGATACCAAAGTATAGTATTTATACATCTCACGAGAGAACAATTAGATTGTTGCTCGCCATGCGGTTTTCCTAAGAGAAATACCGATATGCAGTGGTAAGTGGGAGGATAGTAAAACTCGATGAAAATCGGAGTAATACTATTCCAGGCACTGATTCCTAATGGAACACAAATATAGTTCATCAAGGATGAAACTATACCATTAATCTTCGAATACACAAGAACCACGTATTTCGAAGAGATTCAGAAAATAACCTTGGGTATGGATTTCTGATCTCACCTCATAAAGATGTCTATCTTTTGAGGTAAACCAACTGACTACGTATGAGGAAGTGATACACGGTATCGACTCCCTATTATGGCAAAGTGCCATGACATCCGAAATGGATCCCATGTATATCAACAAGTTTGGATACTAGTTGATGTACCGCAAAACATTGTGCCTACTGGTACTTTAAAAGTCTTCAAGGAAGACATACATGGATGGAAACATACCAACGTACTAAGCTAGGCTTGTAGTGGAAAGGTATCGTTATCAACATTGTGTCGATTACGATTCAACCTTTTACCTGTTGCCACGACGAAGCCATTTGGATAATGGTTGTTAAAGTTACGTGTTTCATTTATGAAATATGTCAGCTTAATGGGAAAATCGCTTTCCTGAAAAGGAAACCTTTAGGAGGATTTTTACAACATCCTGTCGGTTTTGTCGTACCAAAACTAGCAAACATGGTTTGCAGGTTATTCGATCCATGTTTGGATTGAAGCAAGCATTAGGTTCTTGGAATTATCGTTTTGATGTAATCATAATAGTTTATGATTTAATTCCAAACGAAAATGATTCTTGTGTATATAAGGAGGTTAGTAGGAGGCACTGACAATAAATGTCTTATAAATAATGATAATATGTCATTTCTTGGAAATAATATTTCCATAAATAATCAATGAAAGCTAGGCTTTCGAGAAAACTCTCTGATAACTCATACATTAAAAAAAATGTATGTGACCTGGTGTCTCATACACTTTGAGCATATGGATTCACAAACAGGTCAATTCAAGTGATAGTCACTAGATTGATATTAAGAACATCCATTAGTATCTTAGAGATCTAAGGATGCTGTCTTTTACTATGGAGAAGGATAACTTGAAATGACTGGGATCACTGATACAAGTTAACAAACCTACCGAATAAACAACAATTACGGGTTATTGCTGCAACTGAGGCAGCAATAGAAGCCATTTGGGTCAATAATAATCTAATTAGATTAGATATAGTTATGTTAGCAGCTGAGCTAGGCGTCAGCACAAGCTAAAGAATTAATGGTCTCATCAACCATCCAGATACATACTTCGATATTCATTTGATTATACATTGTGGCGATGTAATAATCGTATAAATCGCATCAGATGATAATCATGCAAATCCGCTGATGAAAACCTTTCTCAGCAAATTGAGCCAACCGTACATAGTTCGGGTGTAAGGAACTCCAGTGACTGGTTATAGGCCAAGTGGGAGATTAGTGGACAATTATGACCCATAGTGTCACTATTTGTACAGATCACGGTTTTGTTGTACAAATTAACTATGTGACAAAGGAGATTGCACTCTTATCATTTGTGATTAGATCACCAAGATATATAAATGATAGGAGGTCCTTATGATTTGTTCCCAGATTGAGAATGATATTAGACAGTATCAGTCCACGAAGGATAAATCATTGAATATCCCTAGTCAGAGTATTATTGAGATTGGACATCGATAAATGCATAAAAGACTAGTATTACACTTGTGCGCGTTGTGAGGGCACAAACAGCATAGTTCTCATATATTTGGGTATAGGATACTCATGCAAGTATAATAGGAGGTTGTGTTTTATCGATGGTACGGGAAATAGCTTCGCTCTGGATAGACCTCATTGGAATTCCATTGGTAGTATGACTATGTGTCTATGGAAGTCCGAAATCAGGGTAGGTGTATTTGGTTTTAACCAGAGACTTGCACCGCTAATACTTGCGACAATCAATATACTTTGGTTTTGGTCGTCCAGTGCTTTAACCGGTTTCTGTGTATGCCTCTTCTGGGTATATCGAGAATCGTAGTGTGTTGGGTGTGATTTCAAAACGGAAGTATCACTCCAGTCATATGGAGATGATGGCCACGTAGGATACGGGACTGGTTCTCTTAAATGCTGTAGCTATCAGGATATTATGACAAGGTCATGTATATCCGATTATAGAGACTAGTTACCAGACATCCGACATATGCTTCGTACGGGGCAGGCATAATTCCAGCCCCAGGCCTAACAAGTGATCATCAGATACTGGATCGACATACGCAATACTACGTATACTACGTCTGATATAGATCTTATATTCATATAAGGATATTTCTGGAGAATTGGGTAGGCATGGTGCTTTGCTAGAAGCTAACCTTGTCTTGTAAATTGGTATAAACATAGTACTAGGTACTTACGTGTTCGGATAGTCCGACGATCGCATTTACTGCCAACATATCCGGGGATCCCATGGGTCGCTTCCCGAAGATTCACCTATGACATATGACTCGCACTTTTAATTAATCTGGGTTTAATTAGATGAGAGAGAAAATTAATCTGGGATTAATTGAGGAGATATTTTATCTAGGATAAAATATCAATTAAAGAGAGATAACGATTAATTTAGAATTAATCGATAAAATAATATATTAGATATATTATACGAAATTGGATTTCGACGCGAAATTAAAATTACATTTTAATTCGGGCGAACGAATTAATTTAGAATTAATTCATTAGCGATGTGAATAGTAATTATGCTAGGCATGATTATTTAATTAAATTAGATTTAATTACGTCGTAACGGAAAATTCTTTAATTTGGAATTAGCGAACCCGAGCCCGGGATTGTTTGCGAGCGCATTCGCATTTCGAATTCGAGTGCAGCCCGTAAGTCAAATCAAGCGTCAAATCATCAGTCACTTCAAGCGTTAAATCACTTGTCACTTTGAGTGATGTGACTTGACAACTTGATTGATTGATGGGAAGTGATGTGAATGGTTGGAGCATTAAATGCTTGACTTTTTGAAAGCCAAATTCATGGTAAATGAATTTGAAATACACATTTGTGTATTAGATACATAAATAAGAAACCATTAAACAACTAACACTTCATCTCTCTCTTCTTTTGGTATTCGGCCAAGGGTCCAAATAATCTTCTTCTCTCTCACGCCCTTGGGGCAATTTCTTCACTGGTTTTCTGCCTAAAAACCGTGACATAGGGAAGCAAAGTGTGGGAAATTTTTGGCAGATTTCTTGAGAGCAAGCACTCCGAGTGACATGCGAAGGTGATAGGGAAGTCCACCCATGAGCATGGAATCACCACGACGAAGCTTGGAGCTTGACGAAGATGATCCATGGCCGAATGAAGGATGCCAAAACAGTGAGCTATGACTGCCACTACCGTGACTCCTTGTGAGTAGAAAATTGATTTTTGTTCATTACCGCGTCGCTCAACCGATCGATGTGAGTATTCCGCAACTCCCTCGTTGTATTCGCACTTATTTTCAATGCTTGAAATGATCTTGGGATGCTTAGTATATTCCAACACCCACCACCCGAATTCCAGCAATAGAACAAAGTCCAAGTGCATGAAAAAGAACCAGGAATAATAGAAGTGTTGGCCTAATTGAAGAAGCAAGAAGCAAAATACGATGCTTTAGCAGCTATGGTTCAAAATCAAGTGGCATTGAATTCAAGTCATTTAGCTTCTATCAAAGCACTGGAGAATCAAATGGGACAACTGGCCAATTCTCAGAGTTACAGACCGCCAGGTAATCTTCCCAGCAACACAGAACCAAATGCAAGGAACCGAGGGAATGAGCAATGTCAAGCCATCACCTTGAAAAGCGGTACTGAAATCAACAAAGATGTTGGAATCAAGGCAACAATTGAGGAAGTTTCAAAAGATGCAGTACCACATATGGAGGAAAAATGAGCAAAGGAAAAAGAACAGATCACTCCACCTCCACATTTTCCTCAGCGTCTTCAGAAAAACAAGCTGGACAAGCAATTTGCTCGATTCTTGGAGGTGTTCAAAAATCTACATATCAACATTCCATTAGCAGAAGCGATGGAACAAATGCCCAGTTATGCCAAATTCATGAAAGACATTCTTTCACGAAAGCGGAGATTGGGAGATTACGAGACAGTAGCACTATCAGAAGAATGCAGCGCTATCATTCAGAGGAAACTTCCTCTCAAATTGAAAGATCCTGGAAGTTTCACTGTTCCTTGCACCATAGGAGAACACGACTTTGGTAAGGCTTTATGTGATTTATGTGCTAGTGTTAACTTGATGCCTTTTTCTATTTTCAGGAAACTGCAGATTGGAGAAACAATGCCCACCTCAGTCTCTCTACAACTTGCTGATAGAACGCTCGTATTTTTGAGAGGTGTAGTTGAAGATGTGTTGGTCAAAGTTGACAAATTCATTTTCCCAGCAGATTTTATTGTCCTTGATATGGAGGAAGACGCAGACGTGCCAATCATCATCGGGAGACCATTCTTGGCTACAGATCGAACCATTATTGATGTATAAAAAAGAGAATTAATCATGAGGGTATAAGACCAAGAAGTAACATTCAATATTTTCAAGGCCATGAATTTCCCAGATGATGAAAAGAAGGAGGAATGTTTCAAACTTGATATGATACACAGTACCATTCAGAACTCCAATGCAATGCAAAGTTCTACTGACAAACATAAAACATGTCAATTACATGTGGAGCCTGAAGATAAAGCGTCTTTTTCACTGAAAAAGCCAATTCTTTCACTACAAGCAACAGAAGAGAAAAAGTTCCACCAGCTCAACGAATTTGAGGAATTTCACAATCAACTTTTTGAGGATGCCAAATTGTACAAAGAAAAGGCAAGGAAAAGACATGATGAGAAGTTAGTGCGCATACAACTAGAACCAGGGCAGAAGGTACTGTTAAACAAATCAAGGGTGAAATTCTTCCCATGGAAGCCAAAATAACGGTGTTCAGGTCCATTTGTGATCACCAAGGTTTTACCAGACAGAGCCATTGAGATACATGATCCTGACTCCAACAAAACTTTCAAGGTTAAAAACAAGCGTGTTAAGCACTACTGAGGAGAATCATTTAAGCGACAAAAAGAAAATGTCACACTTTCAGATCCAGCCTAACGTTCGAGAAGTCATGTCTAGCTGACGACTTTAAACTTAGCGCTAGCAGAGAGGCAACCCATGTAATTTGTGTATATATTGTGATTTGGTGTTATTTAATTTGGTGTGTTTAGTTTTTGCAGATTAAGACATTTCAGGATGGAAGAAATTCTCGAAAATCTTCACAAGCAATTTCCTTCTCTCCCTCAAAACTCTCTTATGATAGTCTACAAAGCTCGCTTGGAACGGATGAGACTACTAATGATTCATGATACTCCTAATGACATTTGTTGGGTAATCGAAGCACGGGTCTGATTAGCAGGTGAGTATTCTGATTCCTGTAATTCTTATTTGCTTGGATTTGGAAGAAGCACCTATGCAAAGAAACGTAGAGCTAAGCAAATGGGTGTTTGTTATAAATGTGCACGCTGGAATTGCAATACTCGTTATCGTTCTTTAGGAATGGTGTCTGATAATCGCGAAGATGAAATTAAATTCATTAGGGATGGCTTGAGTAAGGAGTCTATAGATAATATATCTTCGACTCTTGAGACACATCCTAGTGGATATGTTCATATAGCCATTCGCAAATTACATACACAATTCCAAAAAGAAAGACAACAGTTAAGTCTGGGGAATCTGACTCAAAAAGACCCTGTTTGCCAATTTATAAGAAAATTGGATGGGAAGCTTGTCCCTGACGCATAGACGTCAATCAAGCCGCTACATTTCTTGTACATATTATATCTCTTTGTCTTTTCCTAATAATTTTAATTTGTTTTGTTGTTTTATTTTATTTTCTCCGACAGGATCCAGAGTTTTTTTACTATCACGATTTATTTTACTGTTTAACTAATAATTGTCATTTGGCAGGTACTAGTGCTATTAATTTACTCACCCTTTTCAGGTATTATAAATTCAACTCATCATTGCACTTTTGAAAACATCCAGAGTAAAACATGGAAGCCACTTCAAGAAGACGAGTTGAAAACATCTGTGTGTTTTGCGGTATTAATGTTGGTGTTAAACCACAATACGTAGAGGCAGCACAGGAATTGGGTCGAGTCTTAGCTGCAAGGAATATGCACTTAGTATATGGCAGAGGCAATCTTGGACTTATGGGGATCGTTTCAAAAGCTGTACAGGAGGGAGGCAGTCACGTTTTACGAATCATTCCAAAACCCTTGGCGGAGGCAAATCTTATTGGACCATCAAACGGAGAAGAGCTAATTATGCCAGGTATGTCTGAACGACTGGTAGAAATGATTAATCGTGCTGATGCTTTTATTATTTTGCCAGGTGGCTTGGGTACATTGGAGTAAATTTTTACAGTATTATCTTGGGCAAACTTGAAGATACACCAGAAACCGCTTGGATTGTACAACGTTGAATGATTTTATGTTTTTCTTTGTGTGTTTCTTGATGATGCCCGGAGAAATGGGTTCGTGACAAAACCTAAAAAAGAACTCCTCTTTACTGCCAGAACTGCTCCGGATCTAATTGACCAAATCTTAGCCTATGAACCACAACTTGACCCTATCATTTCAAAATTGGTCCGAGGATGATCGTGGTAAGAGGCGTCGGATTAATCTGGATCTTAACCTTTAACTTTTCATGTAGAATTTCAGCTAACCAGGTACTATCTTCTAAACTCGGCCATTTGGCAGTCCACCATTTGGCTCCTCCAAAATTCGGCCATTGATTTCCTTTGAAGCTCCAAGTTTTGTGATAAACATCCATGCTCACGAACTCACTTCCCTATCACCTTGGTATGCCTCCTAGAGTGTGCTAGCACCTGGATCTTGCAACAAAATCACTTGCTTCTCCAATTTTGCTCGGTCAAAACCAGAAAAATATAGGAGAAGATCGGTCCAAGACCGAGAGAGAAGAAGAGATTCTATTTGGCTCCAAAAGCCTAATACCGTAAATGGGAGAGAGAGTAGTGAAAAAGAAAAAATGTAATTGGTTTTTATATTTTCCAAAATTATAAACCATTTACCTTTTTCAATTTCAAAAAGCAAAGCATTTAATGCTTCCTTTCATCTCACATCAACTCACATCAATCAATCAAATGTCACATCACTCAAAGTGACATGTGATTTGACGTTTGATGTGACTAATGATTTGACGCTTGATTTGACTTGCGTGCCGCATTCGAATTCGAAATACGAATGTGCTCGCAAATAATCCCGGGCACGGGTTTGCTAATTCCAAATTAACGAATTTTCTGTTGCGTTGTAATTAAATGATTACGCCTAGAGAAATCACTATTCATGTCGCTAACGAATTAATTCTAAATTAATTCGTTCGCCCGAATTAAATTCTAATTTTAATTCCGCGTCGAAATCCAATTTCTTATAATATATCAAATATATTATTTTATCGATTAATTCCAAATTAATCGCTCTATCTCTTTAATTGATATTTTATCCCATATAAAATATCTCCACAATTAATCCCAGATTAATTTTCTCTCTCATTAAATTAATCTCAGATTAATTAAAGTGCAAGTCATACGTCATCGGTGAATCTTCGGGGAGCGACCCATGAGATCTCCAGATATATTGGCAGTAAATCGGGTCGTCGGACTATTCGAACACGTAAGTACCTCGTACTACGTTTACACCGATTCACAAGACAAGGTTGGATTCTAGCAAAGTGCCATGCCACCCAATTCTCCGGAAACATGCTTATAGGAATAAGCGATCTATATCAGGCGTAGTATATGTGGTATTGTGTATTTCGATCCAGTATCGGATTATCACGTGTTAGGCCTGGGGCTGGTATTGTGTCTGCCTTGTACGAAGCACATGTCTGATGTCTGGTAACTAGTCTCTCTATATCGGATAACTATGACCTAGTCATATTATCCCGATGACTGCAGTACTTAAGAGAACCAGTACCGTATCCTACGTGACCATCATCTCCATATGACTGGAGTGACACTTCCGTCTTGACATCACACCCAACACACTACGATTCTCAATATACCAAGCATTGGCATACACAGAACCGGTTAAAGCCCTGGACGACCTCAACCAAAGTATATTGATTGTCGCAAGTATTGGTGGTGCAAGTCTCAGGTTAGGACCAAATACACCTACCTTGATTTCGGACTTCCATAGACACATAGTCATACTACCAATGGAATTCCGAGGGGGTCTATCCAGAGCGAAGCTTTTTCCCGTACGATCGGTAAAACACAACCTCCTCTTACAGTTGCATGATTATCCTATACCCAAACATATGAGAACTATATCGATGTGTCCTCACAACACGCACAAGTGCAATACTAGTCTTTTACGTATTTATTGATGTCCTATCTCGATAATACTTTGACTATGGATATTTAATGATTTATCCTTCGTGGACTGATACTGTCTCATATCATTCTCAGTCCAGGAACAAATCATAGGGACCTCTCATCATTTATACATTTAGGTGATCTAATCACAAATGATAAGAGAGCAATCTCCTTAGTCACATAGTTAATTTGTACAACAACACCGTGATCTGTACAAATAGTGACGCTATGGGTCATAATTATCCAACACCTCTTTGCTGGGGTAAAAGGTAAAACTTTTATTACTAATATTTAGATTAATCTCCCTTAATTATAATATATAAACTAGTTAAAACCTGACTTAACGAGGATACCGCCATATTGGTCGGTTGGTAATTATTTAAATTGGTTTTAACCTGACTTAATGAGGATACCGCCTGATTGGTCGGTTGTTAATTAATTATTAATTTGACTTAATCTGGATACCGCCTATATGGCTGGTTGGTAATTATCATACAAAGTTAATATATTATATTATGGGAGATATCTAAAATAGAAGTAATAAAAGTGGATTTTTTTACCTCCGTATTTTCTTTTATTGTACTTTTACTTTAATTAGTTTCAGCAATTTACTTTCAGTTTCAGCATTTACTTTTCAGTAATTTACTTTTCAGCATTTACTTTTCAGCATTTAATTTTCAGTATTTAATTTCAGCATTTACTTTCCGTCATTTACTTTTCAGCAATTTACTTTTCAGTATTTTACTTTATGTCTTTTATTTTATTTAAGTTTTTACTAGCCCTAGTTATGTGTCGTAACTAAGTTAGTTATTTGGGGTTGTGATAAATTCTAATATCACCGGTTTATAAGTGGATATTTTATAGTTTGGGTAATTTAAAGGTTTACTTATTAAGTCTTAAGCTTAATGCGTCTTGTTAATTGGCTACTAATAAGATTGATCTGGTAAATCTAAAATAAACTTGACAAAGGAATTTTAGGTTTCAGCCTTAGACTTAATAGCCCACGATCTTTCTTGATGATAGATAACCCTTTTCATAGATTTCCTTACAAGATAGACATATACCTGTCGGGCGAGGGTAGCAATAATCGGACTTAAACTTAATGAATCCAGGTAATTTGGTTGACATAGACATATGGTTCAATTGGGTTATACTGGGTATTTGCGTCTGACCATCGACAGAGGCTTTCACATAATTTAGTGTTCCAGGTTAGTAAACCGATATATTACATAAAAATGAAATAACCACTTCATCTTTAAAATGATATTGGAAGATTCACAACCCTAGATAGTTTCCTATATTGATTTTTCTTAAACCTACTTTCGCGCAATTTTATTTACTTGTTTTTTAATTCAAAATCATCACCATTTCAAATCAATCAATCAACCTGTTAGATACTAGTAATCTTTGACCTCATAAAATTAATAGATTATGTATTAAGTCCTCGTGGGATCGATACTTTTTATAATACTTGAACGATACATGCGCTTGCGTTATACGTGTGTGATTATGCACCGGTCAGGTGCAACCGAATTTGTTGATGATGAATGACCGCGCCAACTAGTCGATCTCCACATCTATAATAGATGTTTTTCCCTTCCAATTAGATCTTGTAGCTCCTAGTAAGCAACGACTCTAGACCGAACCCTTGGGCTAACCCCAATAGACGATGAATATAAGTCGCCCGAACAACAATTGTGTTTATAGTCAAACTCCAACAGATGACCCTCGTTGGGGATGCAAGTCAGATAAAAAAAATCTGCTAGAGTGATAGTCATCTCTCCAACTGGCAAATGGAAAGTGTGAGTGGAGTCCATCCAACGCTCCTCTAGGGCCCACAATCCCCTATTTTTGTGCTAGGCCCGAGCAAAAATACACTGAATGAAAAGCTCGAACACAATATCAGCAATCTGGCCATACACTACCAGACATAGCTCATTATACCACATTCAGACACTGGCTAGACTATCACCAGCCTTCAAATGTGAAACATCTAGTTATGAAAGAAAGAATCAGGTCATTAATGATGAGCTAGGCATATAATACATCCAGCCATATATTAAGGAAGATCACCCAAATGTAAAGCAAAAGACCGGGCAGACATAAAACATGAGCGACTGAATATGGGTAAATGGTAGACCAAATATTAAAGAAGACTGGCCAAATATAAAAATTAGGGCCAAAATTAATAGTAACTCTGGCCGGATGTAAATCAAAATTGAAAACCCAAACATGCGTGAATTAAAAAGTAGGAAGAATTGGCTCCGGATCTATATAAGATCATGCATGATCTCCCAGCCTAGGAGAGTAGAGACATGATCTCCAAATTTAGGGTCGAAATTAAAGCTGAATGAGGATCCTCAGAGGCACGATCAGGTTCCGAATGTTTTAGAAATTCCATTATCGGGAGAAAAATGATGAGAATATTGTTGGACAAAATGACCCATAGCGTCACTATTTGCACAGATCATTGTGTTGTTGTAGCAAATTAACTATGTGACAAGAAATTGCACTCTCATCATTTGTGATTAGATCACCATAGATATATAATGAAGAGAGGTCCTATGATTAGTTCCTGGATTGAGATGATATGAGACAGTATCAGTCCACAAAGGATTAATCATTAAATATCCCTAGCCGTAGTATTATCGAGACTGGACATCGATAATGCGGAATAGGCTAGTATTGCACTTGTGTGCGTTGTGAGGGCACAACGGCATAGTTCTCATATATATAAGTATTGGATACTTGTGCAAGTGCGATAGGAGGTCGTGTTTCACCGATGGTACGGGAAACAGCTTCGCTCTGGATAGACCCTTCGGAATCCCATTGGTATTATGACTAGGTGTCTATGGGAGGCCGAAATCAAGGTAGGTGTGTATAGTCTTAACCTGAGACTTACATCGCTAATACTTACGACAATCGGTAAACTTTGGTTTTGGTGGTGGGGGATCTTAACTGGTTCTGTGTTCACCTCTTCTGGGTTTATCAGGAATCGTAGTGTATTGGATGTGATGTCAAGATGGAAGTGTCACTCCAGTCATAATGGAGATGATGTCACGCAGGATACGGTATTAGTGCTCTTCAGTGATGCGCATCCAATCGTGATATTATGACCAGGTCGTGAATATCCGATTATAGAGACTAGTTACCAGACATCCGATATGTGTTTCGGACGGGCAACACTTATCCAGCCCCAGCCCTAGCACGATTATCCGATACTGGGCCGATATGCACAATACATTAGTATACTACGCTTGATACAGATCTTAATATTCTTTAATGGATATGTCCAGAGAATTAGGTAGACTTGGTGCTTTGCTAGAAGTCGACCTTGTCTCGTAAATCGGTAGAACGTAGTACTTGGTACGTACGTGATTCGGATACTCCGACCCGTATGACTGCCAGTATTTACTATCCGGGGATCTCATGGTCGCTTCCCGATAATCCACCGATGACGCACAACTCGCACTCTTGAATAATCTGGGATTATACAGAAGAGAGAGAAAATTAATCTAGGATTAATTACGGAGATATTTTATCTAAGATAAAATATCGTCTAGAGAGAGATAACGATTAATTTGGAATTAATCGGTAAATTAATATATTCGATATATTAAACGAAATTAGATTTCGACGCGGAATTAAAATTAGATTTTAATTCGGGCAAACGAGTTAATTTAGAATTAATTCGTTAGCGACGTAAATAATAATTTCGCTAGGCGCAATTATTTATTTAAATTCGATTTAATTAACGTCGCGACGTAAGCTCGGTATTTCGGAATATCGAACCCGAACGCGTGAGTGCACGTGGGCCCACTTTCATTTGAAAACGTGTGGGGCCCACATGACACATGTCATATTATGCATTATTTAATTCTAATGCATTGCATGTAGATAGTGTACATTGCACTCAATGTCATTGCATGGAAATTGAGTGTTTGACACTCTAAGCCATTGCATGATTTGTGTCATAAATTTATTATTAATTTAATGAATATTATGGCATAAATATAAATTGATTTTTGGTAAATCATTTTTAACAAAACACAAAACTTCTTCTCTCTCATTTTCTCTCTTCTCTCACGCCCAAGCTTGAAATAGGGACTTGTTTTGAACCAGAAAAACGTGACACAAAAGGGAAGCAAGGTTGGGTTTTTCATGGTGAAAACGCAAGTGCTAGCACACTACGAGTCTTGCGAAGGTGGTAGGGAGGTTCACCCATGAGGCGGGACTCATCCGACGGAGTTTGGAGCTTCGTTTTGAGACCCGAAATTCTGTTTTGCAGGGACAGTGGACTGTTGCAGTTTGGCATGAAGGGCAGTGCGTTTTTGGCCTTCATTCGTCTCCAAATCGACATAACCGATCAATGTGAGTATTCCGCTACCTCCGTTGATGTATTCACGCATTATTTCATGTCTTGATTTGATCTTGGGACCTTAGTATAAACCAACAAATATGTTGGAGATATCTTTTACCTGGACGAGGGAAATTTCATGTTTAACAAAAGGTTTAAGAGCTGGTGGGGCAGTAGAAGGAAATTCCTGTCTTTTTATATACTCGAGGAATGTCCGACCGGACAAAGATGAAATACATATGTCTGAACGTATAAGAATATCTGGTTGGACATGTGAAAGAAATTGGGAAGCCTTCTAATGCTGAGGGATTACTCCATTATCAAGATGCCGAAAGAACCTCAGAATACGGATTGAATCCTTAAGCATTACTGGGATCGAAGTGTCTCTCAAACTATCAAAGCATGTCATAACCGATCGAAGCGTTAGGGGGCCTGAGGGTCCAACTTATCAGATTTCAGACATAGGTCGAAACACCTCAACCGATCAAACCATCAGGGGTCATGAGGGTCCAACTTATCAGAATTTATGCAAGGGTTGAAACACTTCAACCGATCGAAGCACTGGGGGGCCTGAGAGTCCAACCTAACATAATTTCATACATGGGTCAAAGTACCTCAATCGATCAAAGCATCGAGGGACCTGAGGTTCCATTCACTCTCAAAAGCTACATGTCGAGATCGAAGCATCTCACCACTGTTCGAAGCATCAAAGGGAACAATGGCCCATTTATTGACAAAACTAACTGCTATAAATAGTAGGTAAGTCAAGAGACGCTAGACAAACCAGTTAAGTAAAAATACATATATTAATTTGATAGACTTGTCATTGTCACACATTGCACAAGCTTACCAAGGTGGGGGAAATTGTAGACAGTGTATTTTTACGCATAGTCTAATGATGAGTTTTGTATAGGGTACCATTCGAAAGTACATAAAGTCGCGAGGTTGAATGCCAGGAAATGAGAACTCTAGAGAATTTTGAATATAGTCCCGCAAAACTTCTCTCAAACTATAACATCTGGCTGGTAATATCTTGGAAACCCAAAATTCGGCCGAATAAATTACAGTTGTCACTGAGTGAGAAGATTGTCAATCACTGAAGTCACGATATTTGATTATGTCTGGCTAGACATAAATTCAAATTAAACATCTGACTAGACATCTATAAAACTATCAGAGCACGTGTGAATCTCAAATAATTGAAATCACGAATTAATTAATGTATGTCCGGACTTATATCTCAAATTATACATCCGATCGGACACATATATCGATCTTTAACTAACGAGTAGATTGGAAATAACTCCCTGTCTTGGTAATCACTCCAGGCAGGGATGAGACATGAAGGGAATTTTGTAGTCCCTTCCATTCTTAAACCCCTCCCTGACATTATAAGAAGAAGGCTTGCCCTTTGAGCTCGTCACTTTGGAATCTCCCCACTGCTAACCTAAAACCCTGAATCTATCCGGTTACTCAAACCTTAAAACTCAACTAAAATTTATGACGAGCCTTTGGAGTCCCCCTCTAAGACAGTTAACCCAGCAACCATATAGCAATTAAAAGGTGCTTCATGAGCTAAGATGAAAAAAAGGTATGACATGAGGGCATCATATTTCCTATTTATGCATATTTAATTCATGTTGTAATATAGTATCTCCAGCTAGATATGCATCTCGTCTGGCTGGACATGCAAAATCATGAAATATGTCATGCGAATCGGTGTAAACACTCGGCCACGTTATTGCCTTCTTTAGGTTATTTCTGTGTAGTTAACTTTAAATTACGCTAGTTGATCATGAGTTTCACACGTTACGCAAGCGCACGTATTGCTCAAGTAGTATAAAAGTTATCGATCATATGAGGACTTATTACCTACGTTACTAATCCTTAAGACTAATTACCTACAAGTATCTAATTGAAATTAATTGTGATTTATTGAATTAAATTTATATTAAAGCTAAAGAAAATAAATAGAATTACGGTAACTTTCAAAGACAATCAATGAGAAGAAACCATTCAAGGTTGTGAATCCACCCAATATTATTCTAAAAATGAATTGGTTTTCCGATATTAGTGTGATAAATTGAGTTATTAACCTGGAACACTAAGATATCCACCAATCACTTTCGATGGTCATGTGCAAACATTCTGAATAAACTAATCAACTATATTTCTATGTCAATTAATTAATCCCAAATTCATTAAGATCAGGTTCCAATTAAAGCTACACCCGCTCTAAAAGTATATTTATATCTTGTAGGGAAATCCCTAAGATGAGATCGTGTGCTATTGAAAATGACTCTATTATGTATAAGATTTATGGATCATGTTTGGGTTCCATGGGTCCTTCTTCAACACAATCCCTAGGTTTTAACTCATCTAATATCTTACACAATACATGAAAAGTAACCTTCCGTCTATGCTTGATTAACTCTCAAATCGACTCTATCATTGGTGAATTTCATGGGTCATGTTAGAGTCTACAAAATATACTTAATAATCATGAACAATGCAAAGTAAAAGCCATGGTAGAGAAAGAAAGGCTTACTTTGCTTCAATGAACCTTGAAGATGAAGAGGGAAACACTATTGAGCTCACCAAAATGGAGCAAAAATGGTGGAGGAAGATGGCTTGGGTGTGAGCTTGAAAAATGTGAATATGGGGCATGCGTTTTATTTATAGAGGACCAAGTTTCTAGAGTTTTCTGATATTTTCATGGGCAAAAATCGCAGATCCGTTCAAACGAGACTAGCACATCCCTTGCATGAACGTATTCTGTCCGGCCGTATTTTAACACCACACGAACACCAACGCATGTGAGCTCTTTAGACGGGTTTTTTCGAACTCCATTTCAAACATGACAATGTAGATACAAATGTGCCACTAATGCCCAATCTGCCACTTCACAAAGCTCACCACAACTCCACTGAACTTGGTCAACATACGGACTCTTAGCTACCGTGATTATCCTATTATTAAATTTCGAGGTGTTACATTAAATTAGATAAAAATTTAGAGTTACTAAATCCCAGTAGGAAAAATAAATATGTAATTGCTTTAATATATTATTTTTTTATTTCTATACTTAATAAAATTTAAGTTATAATTTGGATAATTGAATTGTGCAACACGTCTCAAAGAATCCATATGAAATATTACCGAATTGAGTCATGCAATATATCATCCTACAAACATTTTATGTTTTATAGAGTATTCTTATTTCACAAAAAAAAAAATCAATTATGAAGCAAAATACAAGCCTAAAGAATGAAGCCTAGTATTATTGTTTCATTCAATTATGTGGGGTTTTCTGGGAATTAAATCTAAAATGATTTCTGTTGATGGGAATTTCTGCAGCTAAGTCTTTTGTACATATCGGTAAGGGCAGATAGGGAAATTCACCTCATTATGAGGACCAGGAGTCAGAAAATGTATATCGCTCCCTTAACCCGGCTTCATGAGTGTGATCGACCAGAGGATGCAACTTGGTACAGATTTCAGAGACCGACTACGTCGAGCTGAAGCAGACCACATTTTCCATAAAGATCGATTTTGTTCGGCCTTACCCCTGGAGCCAGCGGATGAGCTCGGACATTTAGAGTCAGGGTGGAAATAGTTTAAGAAGTTCGGCAGATCACTTGGCCAACCCCTTCTGAAGACCGACACAAGATCAGAGTTGTTGGATTTTCCCTCCAAAATGTGTCATTTCTCAAAGGCACTTTACAGGCTGTCATCATTACTTTTGGGTGTGGCAGTGGAGAAAGCAGAGTGATGTGACAGGCCGTTAGGCGGTAGGCTTACTTTCGGTGAAGATAGTCTTGGGGCAGAGAGCCCATCAATCAGTCGGTGACCGCGTGGGAAACGTCATAAAATTAGAGGAACGGTGTGTATTTCCCGAGTATATAAAAGGATGGTAGATTCATTTGTATAGGTTGGATCTTTTAGACATAAAACTTGTAACAAATAGAAAGAACACCACTTGTAACACTCTTTCAAATGCTCGGCCACGTTCACACCTTGTTCAAATCAGGTTGGTCAAGTCAGTTTTGCCAATAAAACAACCACCATCGTTTTGTGCCTGTGGACGTAGGCTAGATTCACTCCGTGGAACCACGTTAAAAATCTCTTGTCAACCTTTATGTTTTTTCTTACCTTTTACTAAGTTTGTTTTTGGTCTCTCCATAACCAAGAAAATTCAAGGTTGAGGCATGGTTGTCTCAGGGGAGTTATCCCGAAACTGCCCCTAGGATGAAAATCAGTTGTCAACAGTTAGCGCCGTCTGTGGGGAAAGAACAAGAAGCAGCTTACGTAGTAAGACAATGGTAGAAGGTCGAAACCGTAGGTTGTTGGATAGTTCAACAACAGAATGGATGGAAGAGGAAAGGAATTGGAAGAAACATATCAGAAAGAGAGGAAGAATGGGTTCGCATGAAAGATGTATGACAACAACAGAAGCGTTTCCTTTTTTGAGTTGTGGAATGGAATGTAAAGGGGTTAGCCAATGGCCACCCATCCGGGTTGAGTTGTGAATGGAATGTAATATTACGGATGGGTAACATCCGTTGGCACCGGCTGAACAAGTCCCTCGGAGGGTAAGCGCCATGCTTGCGCAGTGGACCAGAGTCCTCAGCCCTATAAATTGGTGGTGCTTGATGAATAGACATTGGACTTGTCAGGTAAGGACAATGTATGACGTCCCTCAGGCCCCCCCTCAATTGGTGTGGTGTTCTCCCCGAATGAGAAGAAATGAGAAAAAGCCCACGGGGAAAACCACAATGAGCAAGGACTAAAGGCTTCGGCTGGGTTTCCAGATTTTCTCGGGATGTGCAGGTTCTAGGGAAAATGTATTATTCATCAGCGGCCGTGGAGCATTTGGTGCAGCAGACCTTGTGAGCCCTGTTCAGATCAGCAGAATCTGAAGAAGCCTCGACTCGGGGACCAGCTTGCGTGTGAAGTTTACAATTATGGCATACGCATCGGGAGCCTTTAGAATCAAGCTCAGACTATAAGACGTGGTCGGACTGCGAAGCAAGAACAAGAAGAAAGCATTGTAAAAGCCTCTCTTAAAATGTCCCGTAAAGAGTTGTAATAAGGGCAGCAGGTCCTTTGAATATGAATAAAACTCTCATTCTCTTTAAGAAACTTGTCTCTTTTTACTTGTTTGTTAAATGAATGCGAAAGTTATTTCAATATTCTTGGGATGTGCTCGATGCGAATGGGTGACCAGTAACTGGGAAGGGCCCCAAGCCCGTGGCACGCCAACCCCGGGTGTCATTATCAAACCCCTAGATGGAAGTGTCCCGACCTGGTTCCCTTCACCTTTGAGGATCCAGAGCGCATCAATGGATATGGTGCATGTGGGAAACACGCGAACTCCTCGTGGCACACCAATCACGGGTGTCATTATCAAACCCCGAGGCCGGAGCTTCACTACTCTATGGCTCACATTTTTTAGGTATGGCTCAGGTAAACCGGACCTAGGGATGTTTCTCCATCTGCAGGTCGGCTGGTGAGTCCCGCTAAGTACCATCAACCACCTGGCTGGGGTTTGGCCGAATGGCGCCATTGATTACAGGAGTCTCGGGTAAACTGGACCTATGGATGTTTCTCCCCATACGAGTCGGCTGGTGAGTCCTGCTAAGTACCATCAAACCATCTGGCTTGGGTTTGGCCAAATGGCGCCCTTGATTACAGGAGTCTCGGGTAAACTTGACCTATGGATGTTTCTCCCCCTACGAGTCGGCTGGTGAGTCCCGCTAAGTACCATCAGACCACATGGCTTGGGTTTGGCCGAATAGCGCCCTTGATTACAGGAGTCTCGGGTAAACTGGACCTATGGACGTTTCTCCCCCTACGAGTCGGCTGGTGAGTCCCGCTAAGTACCATCAGACCACCTGGCTTGGGTTTGGCCGAATGGCGCCCTTGATTACAGAAGTATCGGGTAAACCGGACCTAATGAGGTTTCTGTGCCTACGAGTCGACTGGCGATTCCCGTTGAGAACCACCTAGGGAGGGCACACACGGGGTGTCCATGCCCCCCGTAGGGATTTGCCTGACCACCCGGATCGGCGTATCCGTAGCCTGGTTAGCCGGGACACTGAATTGTAAGGTTCAAAATTGTGTTTTGGAGGCTTCGGGCAGGACACTACCTCGGAGCATCCGAGTTGCTATTTTTTGTTAATGATTTTTGCATGAGGTATGTGCTAAGTCACCTCCCTTTTTATTATTATTAACTTTACTTTGTTCCAATTTTTTATTTTCATTGGTCTGGCAAGGGGACGCCCGCGCCAGGACCCGCAGAGCCTCAGAGGTTGAAAATCTTCTGTCGTGTAAGTCTCAAATTTTCCACCAGCTCGGGGCCGGATTCGTTCCGCCGTGTCTGTTATGTTCCACCTGCTCGGGGCTGGATTTGTTCCGCAGATGCAAATATTCCACCCGCTCGGGGCTGGATTCGTTCCGTCGATGCAAATGTTCCACCCCGCTCGATGATGGATTCATTCTGCCGATGCAAATGTTCCACCCGCTCGGGGCTGGATTCGTTCCGCCGATGCAAATGTTCCACCACCTCGGGGCTGGATTTGTTCCGTCATGTCTGTTATGTTCCACCCGGTCGGGGCTAGATTCATTCCGCCGATGCAAATTTTCCACTCGCTCGGGGCTGGATTCATTCTGCTGATGTAAATGTTCCATCAGTTCGGGGCTGGATTCATTCCGTCGATGTTCTTCCCCATCAGCTCGGGGTTGGGGTGAATCCCACCGAGTCCATCTCTTTGGTCTGTGGACGTAATATTCCCCTAGAGCCAAATTTCCTTTTCAGCTTGGGGTTGGGGTGAATCCCACCAAGTCTATCTCTTGGGTCTGGGGACGCAACATTCCCCATAGCCAAGTGTTCTTCTAAGCTCGGGGTTGGGGTGAATCCCACCGAGTCCATCTCTTTGGTCTGGGGATGTAACATTCCCCCAGAGCCAAATGTCCTTTTCAACTTGGGGGTTGGGGTGAATCCCACCGAGTCCATCTCTTCCGCTATGGGGATGTAATATTCCCCCAGAGCCAAGTCCTTTTCAGCTCAGGGTTGGGGTGAATCCCACCGAGTCTATCTCTTTGGTCTTAGGACGCAATATTCCCCCAGAGCCAAGTGTTCTTCTCAGCTCGGGGTCGGGTTATGTCCCACCGAAAGCATTTGATCTTGGCTTGGGAACAGATCATCACCTCGAGGCTCAACTCAAATTGGTCGAGTGCAAGGTTATAACGAGATGTGGAAGGGCAAGTTAGAAAATTTGAAGCCAAAATAAGCTAAGTATAAAAAGAAGAACAAAATCATATGGGATAAGTGTTAAAGAGAAGAGTTGTAATTACAAACAAAAGTATATTATTTGGATGTACATAAGGCCCCGTCCCGGTCACCCTTTACAGATCAGCCCCGCAAGGGCGGCTTCTTCTTCTCAATAAGCGAGAATGTTAGCTGAGCAGGCTCGGCATCGGAAGGGAGGGCAAAGACTTCATCCTAGTGTTGGAATATTATGACCCATAACGTCACTATTTGTACAGATCATGGTGTTTTTGTTGTACAAATTAACTATGTGACAAATGAGATTGCACTCTTATCATTTGTGATTAGATCACCTAGATATATATAATGATAAGAGGTCCCTGTGATTTGTTCCTAGATTGAGAATGATATGAGACAGTATCAGTCCACGAATGATAAATCACAAATATCCCTAGTCAAAGATAATCGAGATTGGACATCGATGAATGCGTAAAAGACTAGTATTACACTTGTGCGCGTTGTGAGGGCACAACAGCATAGTTCTCATATATTTGGGTATAGATACTCATGCAAGTGTAATAGGAGGTTGTGTTTCACCGATGGTATGGGAAACAGCTTCGTTATGGATAAGACCCCCTCGGAATTCCATTGGTAGTATGACTATGTGTCTATGGAAGTCCGAAATCAGGGTAGGTGTATTTGGTCTTAACCTGAGACTTGCACCGCTAATACTTGCGACAATCAATTTACTTTGGTTGAGGTCGTCCAGGGCTTTACCGGTTCTGTGTACGCCAATACTGGGTATATTGAGAATCGTAGTGTATTGGGTGTGATGTCAAGATGGAAGTGTCACTCCAGTCATATGGAGTTGATGATCGCGTAGGGATACATAACTGGTTCTCTATATAAGGTTGCAACCGTCGGGATAATATGACTTGGTCATGATTATCCGATATTATAGAGACTAGTTGCTCATAATCCGATATATGCTTCGTACGGGGCAGACACTGTACCAGCCCCAGGCCTCGCATGTGATCATCTGATACTGGACAGAAATACGCAATACTACGTATACTACGCCTGATACAGATCCTTTATTCCTGTAAGGATATTTCCGGAGAATTGGGTAGGCATGGCGGTTTCCTAGAGGCCAACCTTGTCTTGTAAATCGGTATAAATGTAGTACGAGGTACTTACGTGTTCGGATAGTCCGACGACCGAATTTACTGCCAACATATCCGGGGATTTCATGGGTCGCTTCCCAAAGATTCACCAATGACATATGACTTGCACTTTTAATTAATCTGGGATTAATAACGTGAGAGAAAAATAATCTAGGATTAATTGCGGAGATATTTTATCTGGGATAAAATATCAATTAAAGAGAGATAACGATTAATTTGGAATTAATCGATAAATTAATATATTCGATATATTAAACGAAATTGGATTTCGACGCGGAATTAAAATTAGATTTTAATTCGGGCGAACGAGTTAATTTAGAATTAATTCGTTAGCGATGTGAATAGTGATTTAGATAGGCGTAATCATTTAATTACGACGCAACGGAAAATTAGTTAATTAGGAATTACCGAACCCAAGCCTGAGATTATTTATGAGCGCATTCGCATTTCGAATTCGAGCGCGGCATGTCAAATCAAGCATCAAATCGCTAGTCGTATATAGCGTCACATCAAGCGTCAAATCACTTGTCACTTTGAGTTATGTGACTTGACAACTTGATTTACTTGTGTCATGTGAATAGTTGATGTGGTGGTTGGCAAAACTTAAATGCCATTTGATTTTTTGGAAAAATAAAATGGAAAATCAATTTTAGAAATTGATTAAGTGTATATGATACACTTTTTAGCCAAACTCACACAACACTCTCATCTCTACTCTCTTTTCCCTCTTCTCTCCTCACGCCATTTTCTTCTTCTGTAAAGGTAGTTAACTACCGAGAGTTTGAAGAAATGAGGGGAAGCAAGTGCGATTTTCTTGGAAAACTCAAGAGTGCTAGCACACTCCGGGATCATGCGAATGTGATAGGGAAGTCCACCCATGAGCCGGGAATCACCACGACGAAGCTTGGAGCTTGGAAGATGATCTCCATTGGCCGAACCAGTGAGAAAGTTGATTTTGTTCATCTCCGCGTCGCTCAACCGATCGGTGTGAGTATTCCACAACTTCTTCGATGTGTATTCGCATTTGATTCATTCTTATTATTGATTTTGGGACCTTAATAGAAACCAACAATGGCATCTAGAGCTTGGTTAAAAGCATGAAAATTGATTTAGGGCTTAAAATTGGGCAAACTTGATTTTGAGCGTGATTAATGAAATTGGATGAATTAGTATGCTTAAATGTGTTTGAATTTAGGATTGATTGGATCAATTTGTTTAAATTATGTTTGGAACAAATTTCCCCAATTTTTTTGTGTTGGCCGAAAATATGATGCCCTAAAATGTCTTGGGATTTTTGATTTTTGACAATTGGATGTGTTGGAAATCATTCAGGAATATGATTTAATGTCAATTGTGGAATTAATTGGATTGAATTCGAATCGGACGTAAAATCCCCAAATTGCCGAGAGCATAAGAGCATGTAATTGGGTTTGATTTTGTTAAAATGTGTTGGACATGTTTTAATGTTGATGGCATGATTAATTAGTACTAATTTGGTGTTTTGGAAATATTGATTTGGGTGATTAATTATGTTAATGAACTTTGATTAATTAAATTATAAAATTGGATTTTAGTAATTTAGTTAATTGGGGCCTTAAATTGGATTTGGGCTTGTTATGGTGTAATTCGGCTTTGTTGTACAAAGTTGGGTTAAGGCAAATTGGATTGGATCCAATTGGGCCTATAACCGCATCGATAAAGCACAAATGCGACTTAATGGACCTTTAAAGTTTAATTGGGCCTAATGGGCCAAGATTGATTTCTAGGCTTATGGGGTAACTCCCGGATTGGATTTTGGTTATTCGGTTTGATCCGAGTTGACCAAAAGTTCATGCCTTAAGAAATTAATTAAAAGCCCATTGAACTTTAATTAAATTGACGTTGGCGTTAATCGGGCTTTAAGACCCGTAGCGATTAAATTTGGAATTTAAGTCGTAAAGGTTCGTTAATAAAGTGTTGTATTTAATTTGGAATTAAATAGTGAATTTGAATTAAATACAAATTGAATTAGATTTGATTGTGTAGTTTAATTTAATTCGAGAATTCGTACTTTAAGTACTTATTCGCAAAGACGAGTTTAACACGAACAAAATCAAATCGTTGTTTAAACATTGGATGATCACTAATTATCAGATTAATTAATTTGATTAGATTGATTGATAACATGCTTGTGTGAATACATGGTTGCGATGCATGAATAATGTATATCGGATGGATATTATATGGGTGGGGCAATTTTAGAAATTGTTGTAATAAATTTGATTTATTAATTGGACCTGCGTGTCCAGCCTTATCACCTCCTTATTCTTTGTATTCTCTTCTCACATATTCCCCTCAATGTAAATGAGGTTTCTTTAGAAGTGTAGTGTAACGGGTAGAATTAAATACATGTGCTAGCTGGAGAGAGAAAGCGAGAGATTTGATCTAGGATCAATGTGTAAAGTATCCATCTGCATATCATTATTATTTTATCATATGCGCTTTATTATGTGTTTAGAATGTATGTTTAAGGGTGTATGATGATGAGACCTTAACAAAGATAATAAATTGGTTGCCAATTTGCACTCGAAAAACCCTCGCATAATATTAAGCGTCTTTCCTTCCATTGAGTGATTCTCACTCAAGATCCGAGACTGGCATTAGCTTGTTGGCCAAAGTCAAGGCCTTTATCCGTCGAGGATGTGTTTGAATCACGAGAGCTTTGTTCCATGTCAGTGTCTTGTCCAAGTTGTGGTTTGTTGGCTAAAGTCAATGCCATTTCTTGTCCATCGACATTGATTACGAAGCTTTCCATGGTCAATGGTTCGTGCTTAACTGGGATCACTAAGTTTGTTGTGCCAAAGCCAAGGCTTAGTTGATTCAGAGGAAAAAGGTTTGGTAATACATTGGATGTATTGGCATATATAAGATATATGTTTCGGACTTGGATGTCCCCCTACCGGATCTAGGAATTGGATTTGATCCAATCGATCTTACAGATCTACCTAGTTAATTATCATACAATTTATTGGCCAAAGTCAAGATTGTGTGATATTTAACGGGATCCTAGCCCACTAGGAAATACGGTTTCCCGAGTACTCGACAGAGGGTTAGAGGCTCGCCGAAAAATAGTGGGAGGCAAGAATTGAATTTGCAATACTCGTTTAATTACTTTCCATACGCACTCAAACAAATATCAATTCGTTAAAGAAATTAAATGTTAGTTGGACTAATATTTAAATTTTGTTTTAATAAATAGTTGGACCATATTCAAACAATTCATTTATAGTTGATTTTATAATTGGATTATAGTAATCAATATAATTGATTTTAATCTATTAATTATAGTTGATTAAATAGTTGGACTATTGTAATCATTATAATAAATTGTACTGAAATCGTTGATTAAATAGTTGGACTATTAGAATCAAGATAGAAATTGAAAGATTGACGTTTAATACATAATCCTAGGGAAAATGTGTTTAAATGGTTTAATTTTCAAATTGGGAATAAAGTTTCAGGATGTTCCTGGAAACTAAAAATAAGTTACTTTATTGGATAAAATAACATATTATGCCTAAGCCCGGAGTTAAGCAAATAGTAAAGCATAATCTTTGGAAGATTATGTGACGATACCTTTAGTGCTTAATCCATTAAGCTTGTCTCATTAGACTCCTTAATTTCTGAATCAGAACTAAGGATTAGATCCTTAAAGTATGATAATGAAATTGAAGGATCTTCATAAATCTATACTTAGATTTTAGAAGTACTAATATTGTAATAGTAAACTCTTGGAGAGTTAATGACTATTCTCAAGGAGATAAAGTCAAAGTTTGCAATTAGGCAAGTAGCGCAAGGCGCTCCTTACTTCGATATTCCAGAAACCCAAGGCTTGGCCAAAGGCTTCTGGAGTGTTGAAACTGGCAAAGGCAATATCATTATAATCTTCTGGGAAGATAAATGACATATCCCAAAATGTCTGCTAAATGTGGCAAACAGGATCGCAGAAGCGTGACTACCGTTTGAACAAAGCAGACATGAAAGAATTGAAGACGAGCGAGGCTCTGACTTCAAATATGTTTGTCATAAATATATTCACTACTAGTATTAAAATTGGATTTTAGATACTTAGTGTGATATATATATATATATATATATATTGATGTTCAGAATCTGCTATGAGCAGGATATTGATCTCAATTGAGATTTAATCTGTGGATTGGAAACGGGACGAAAGTCGCTATTTTAACAGTAGATACCTAAGTTTAGGAACTACCATCGGGTACGTACCTAAATTTGGAAACTGTTATAATGTAACTAGTTTGACTAGATACATTATATTTATATCAGTGTTTAACCCGCTGCGGGTGAACCTTTATATTCTAGAACACTAAAGTGTTTTATTATATAAAGATGATATTGAGATAAACACATTAGATGTGAATAACAGCATTTATATTTTGAATATAAATAAAATCTCGAACGTACATAATGACAAACAATAGCTCGTACTGATTTGATCAGAAGAAACTAATTTGTGGCATTGTTGTCTGGGACACAATTAAACAAGAATCGTATATCCACACTTTTGAAGAGTGGGTACTATGACTAATTTGATTCCATTCAAATAAAGTATACGAATCTAGTTTATTGGGCAATGTGCCTAAAACACTATTTACTTGGTAAAAGTGTAAATGCCACCAATCTGTTAACCCTAGTTCATAGTGAAGCAAGTGGGCCCATGTCTAGCTAGGCTAGAGGTGGATATGAATATTTCGTGACCTTTACGGATGTGGCATCGCGTCATGGTTATGTGTTTCTTTTGAAGAACACAAATCGGAAACTTTTACAGTTTCGACACGAAATAGACAAACAGATCGGCTAGAGTATTAAACCGCCACGGTAAGACCGTAATGGAAAATACTTAAGCAATAAGTTTCTAATATACTTGAACGAGTATAGTATTCTTTCAAATGAGGACTCCTCCAGGAAAACGTCAGTTTGACGGTGTATCCGAATAGGATAAACCGAATTTTGTTGGACATGATAAGGTTAATCATGAGTCGCTCTAAGCTACCATTTCCTTAAACGGATAAGCATTAACAGTGCAAGAACTTATTTTGAATAAGGTTCCATAAAAATCTGTTTGACAGATATCATATTAGATATCAACGGGAAAGAAACCGGGTTTCTCATTCCTGTAAATTTGGGAATGCTAGGCATATGTTTGGATGATACCAAACTAAAACCCAAATAGGATAAATGTCAATTGTAGGTTATCCTAGGGATACCATAAGTATTGTACTTATACATCTCACCAGAGAACAATTAGATTGTTGCTCGCCATACGGTTTTCCTAAAAGGAATACCGATATGCAGTGGTAAGTGGGAGGATAGTAAAACTCGATGAAAAGCGGAGTAATACTATTCAAGGCATAAAATCTTAATGGAACATAAATAGTTCATCAAGGATGAAACTGTTACCATAATCTTCGAATACACAAGAACCGCGTAAGTCGGAGAGAGTCAGAAAACAACCTGGGGTATGGGTTTCTAATCTCACCTCATAAAGATGTATATCTTATTGAGGAATACCAACTGACTACGTATGAGGAAGTGATACAAGGTATCGACTCCCCATTATGACAAAGTGTCATAAATCCGAAATGGATTCCATGTATATCAACAAGTTTGGATACTAGTTGATGTACCGCAAGACATTGTGCCTATTGGTAATTATGAGTCTTCAAGGAAGACGTACATGGATGGCAACATACCAACGTACTAAGCTAGGCTTGTAGCAGAAAGGTATCATTATCAACATTATGTTGATTACGATTCAACCTTTTAACTGTTGCCACGGTAAATCCATTTGGATAATGCTTGCTAATGCTGCATGTTTCATTTATGAAATATGAAAGCTTTACGGGAAAATCGCTTTCCTGAAAAGGAAATCTTTCGGAGGATGTTTACAACATCATGTCGGTTTTGTCGTACCAAAACAAGAAAACAAGGTTTGCAGGTTATTCGATCCATGTTTGGATTGAAGCAAGCATTAGGTTCTTGGAATTATCGTTTTAATGTAATCATAATAGTTTATGATTTAATTCAAAACGAAATGATTCTTGTGTATATAAGAGGGTTAGTGGGAGCGCACTGACAATAAATGTCCTATACAATAATGATAATATGTCATTTCTTGGAAATGATATTCCCATAATAATAAATATCAGCGAAAGCTTGGCTTTCGAAAACTCTCTGAGAACTCGTACATTGAAAAATGTACGCGACATGGTGTCTTATACGCTTTGAGCATATGGATTCACAAACAGGCCAATTTAAGTGATAGTCACTAGATTGAAGTTAAGAACATCTGTTAGTATCTTAGAGAACTAAGGACCATGTCTTAAACTCTGGAGAATGAGAACTTGAAGTGACTGGGATCACTGTGGCAAGTTTCCTAAACCGATAAAATGACTATAAGTCACAAACGGTACTATACAGTTTGAATAATGGAACAGTGAGCTGGAAATCTTCCAAGCAAGATATTGTTACCGAATAAACAACAAATGTGGGTTATTGCTTCAGCTGAAGCGGAAATAGAAGCCTTCTAGGTCGATAATAAATCTAATTAGATTAGATGTAATTCTGTTAGCAGCTGAGCTAGGCGTCATCACAGGCTAAAGAATTAATGGTCTCATCAACGATCCAGATACATACTTCGATATTCATCTGATTCGTTCGGATCATACATCGTGGCGATGTGATGATCGAATAAATCGCGTCAGACGATAATCATGCAAATCCGCTGACGAAAATATTTCTCATCAGTTTGAGCCAACCGTACATAGTTCGGGTGTTAGACACTTGAGTGACTGGCTATAGGCCAAGTGGGAGATTGTTGGACAATTATGACCCATAGCGTCACTATTTGTACAGATCATGGTGTTGTTGTACAAATTAACTATGTGACAAAGGAGATTGCACTCTTATCATTTGTGATTAGATCACCTAGATATATAAATGATAAGAGGTCCCTGTGATTTGTTCCTAGATTGAGAATGATATGAGACAGTATCAGTCCACGAATGATAAATCACAAATATCCCTAGTCAAAGAATAATCGAGATTGGACATCGATGAATGCGTAAAAGACTAGTATTACACTTGTGCGCGTTGTGAGGGCACAACAGCATAGTTCTCATATATTTGGGTATAGGATACTCATGCAAGTGTAATAGGAGGTTGTGTTTCACCGATGGTATGGGAAACAGCTTCGTTATGGATAAGACCCCATCGGAATTCCATTGGTAGTATGACTATGTGTCTATGGAAGTCCGAAATCAGGGTAGGTGTATTTGGTCTTAACCTGAGACTTGCACCGCTAATACTTGCGACAATCAATACACTTTGGTTGAGGTCTTCCAGGGCTTTAACCGGTTCTGTGTACGCCAATACTGGGTATATTGAGAATCGTAGTGTATTGGGTGTGATGTCAAGACAGGAGTGTCACTTTAGTCATATGGAGTTGATGATTGCGCAGGGATACAGAACTGGTTCTCTATATAAGGTTGCAACCGTCGGGATAATATGACTTGGTCATGATTATCCGATATTAAAGAGACTAGTTGCTCGTAATCCGATATATGCTTCGTACGGGGCAGACACTATACCAGCCCAAGCCTCGCATATGATCATCTGATACTGGATAGAAATACGCAATACTACGTATACTACACCTGATACAGATCCTTTATTCCTGTAAGGATATTTTCGGAGAATTGGGTAGGCATGGCGCTTTGCTAGAGGCCAACCTTATCTTGTAAGTCGGTATAAACGTAGTATGAGGTACTAACGTGTTCGGATAGTCCGACGACCGAATTTACTGCCAACATATCCGGGGATCTCATGGGTCGCTTCCCAAAGATTCACCGATGACGTATGACTCGTACTTTTAATTAATCTGTGATTAATAACGTGAGAGAGAAAATTAATCTGGGATTAATTGCGGAGATATTTTATCTGGGATAAAATATCAATTAAAGAGAGATAACGATTAATTTGGAATTAATCGGAATTAATATATTCGATATATTAAACAAAATTGGATTTCGACGCGGAATTAAAATTAGATTTTAATTCGGGCGAATGAGTTAATTTAGAATTAATTCGTTAGCGATGTGAATAGTGATTTCGCTAGGCGTAATCATTTAATTACGACACAACGGAAAATTCGTTAATTAGGAATTAGTGAACCCGAGCCCGAGATTATTTACGAGCGCATTCGCATTTTGAATTCGAGCGCGGCACCTCAAATCAAGCGTCAAATCGCTAGTCGCATCTAGCGTCACATCAAGCGTCAAATCATTTGTCACTTTGAGTTATGTGACTTGACAACTTGATTGACTTGTGTGATGTGAATAGTTGATGTGGTGGTTGGCAAAACTTAAATGCCATTTGATTTTTTGGAAAAATAAAATGGAAAATCAATTTTAGAAATTGATTAAGTGTATATGACACACTTTTTAGCCAAACACACACAACACTCTCATCTCTCATCTCTTTTCCCTCTTCTCTCCTCACGCCATTTTCTTCTTCTGCAAAGGCAGTGAACTGCCGAGAGTTTGAAGAAATGAGGGGAAGCAAATGCGATTTTCTTGGCAAAATCAAGAGTGCTAGCACACTCCGGGATCATGCGAAGGTGATAGGGAAGTCCACCCATGAGCCGGGAATCACCACGACGAAGCTTGGAGCTTGGAAGATGATCTCTAATGGCCGAACCAGTGAGGAAACCACTGCACTACCGTGAGCAGTCCATGGAGGGTAGTGAATGTTTTTGTTGCCTCAAGCGTTGCTCAACCGCTCGATGTAAGTATTCTGCAACTTCCTCGAATGTATTCACACATGTTCATGCTTGATTTGTGATCCTTGGGACCTCAACTTCAGCCTCGGACACTTCGGGGGCAGGAGCCTCTGGTCGATTCTCTTCAGGGGCCGAGGACATTGTTACAGCTGAAATAGGCTCAGGATCTTATACGTCTTCTAGAGAAGAATGAAGCCATTCTTGGAAATCTTCCTTTTAGAGCGCTCCTTTGCAGAATCGGATGGCCGCATGGATAGACCTCATGTCTAAGCCAAACATCACCAAATGGAATGATTTCGGCATAATCACCGACCCCCTCAAGTCTAATGGCATCCCGCTCACCTTCCATCTCTGTTTCTTTTTTCCTCATCTCCTCTCGAGCACGATCTCTCTCCTCAGTTAATTTCTTGATTTTGGACTCGGCATTCGACGCCTCCAACCTCAAACAATTGTTTTCCGCTTTGGCAGCCTCCAAATCCTTCTTAGCAGTCTCTGCATTTTCCCTTACCAGAGCAGAAGCATTGTGGATGGATTCATTCAGCGAGAGAGCTTCGGCCGCGACCTCCCACGGGGTCTTTATTGTTTCTGCATTTTTGGCCAATATGGCCTCCTACTCAGTAATCTGGCTCTGAAGCCTCTACGTCTGACCTCCCTCGGATAAAAGTCTGATGAGTAGATCTTTGGTTTTGGCCATAAGATAATTTCCTTGCGATGAGGAAAGGAAGAAGTCGGAACAACAGACAAGTAAAGTTACAGGGCAGAAATAAGAAGTTTGTTACCTTAACCATCTGGGAGCAAAACTCTGAAACCACGTCCTCGGGAGAAATGTCTTCAAATTTTGGGATCTCCTCCACAGGAATCGTGTCGGCCAGTGCATTAAATGCCGACACAAGATGGGAAGTGGCTTCTCGGATTTTTTTCACTAAGGTCGTCCGGCCCAAGCACCACGACGCCTTTTCCTTTCTTGGAGAAGGCCTCTGCAGCTCCTCTTTCTCTCCGAATGGCCTGCCTCCTGACCAAAGGCTTTTCTTCCTCTTCCTCATCCAACGGTTTAGCCTCTCCCGCCCCGATCAGGCGTCTTCATTTGCTGGCAGACCTTGGAGGGCTAGAAGGTCGGGTTGCTTTCCTCGGGAATACCCTAGATGGGGAGATCGAGACTTGACCAGACGACCGGCCCACCTCTTTGGTTTTCCTCTTGGCCTCAGTAAATATTGGCTGTTTCCGAGAAGATCCGACTTCGACTAGACCGGTCCTCTTCGATGCACCTGCCAGGTGGTCAAGATATTTTGGCCGCTTTGACATTTCTACAGAGTACAAGGCAGAAAGCATGGTCAGTTCAGAACTTAGAAGATTTCGAGTCATTTATGGGTCAAACAAGCAAGGGAATTAGTCAGAAAGTCAGTAAGAACCTACCCAGCCACCTCGGGACCTGTGGAGGTGCGCTTCGAACAAGCCCTGACTCCAAGAAGGCAGAGTCATTGACTACCCTCCTCCAGTGGCTGGCGTAGCTCCGACCCACCTTGATCCTAGCACGAACCACATGGGTAACCTTGGGAGGATCCCTCCAGCAAGCTGAGAAAGGTTAGAGAGTTAGTATCTTGGCATGAAAGTTGAGAAAGAAAGAGAAATTGAGACATCGGGTCCTAATCTCCCGCTTTGAAGATATCATGGACTTCAGTCATCTCTGGGCACACAGACAAGGTCTGTCCCCAGTCACCTTTAACCCAGAACCAGAGATCTTTAAAATTTTTGTTAGTTTGAGGAAGGTCTTTGATGAGGGCGGGGACGTCAGCATATGAAGAGAGGTAATACCAACCGTGGTGTGTTTGTAGGTTGGCCTTCAACTGGTAAAGTCTCTTCAACTCCACAAAAGATGGTTCCCCGAGGCCTGCTCGGTGCCAGATCATGTGTAAGCCGGCCAGAATTCTCCAGCTATTCAGATTCAGTCGATAGGGAGCGATCTTCATCCTGGCCAGCATCCCCGTGAAGTATGGTTGGATAGGCAGCCGAAGACCGCACTCAAAGAAGAAAGAGTGAAGGGCAATTAAGCCTTCGTTAGATTGGCTCGCCCGAACACATGAGCCAGGGACATCCAGATTTATGCCAATCGGGACTTCGTACTGCTGCCGAAGCACAAACAAGGTTTCTCTAGTGAAAGTGGAAGGCTGATTTATGTCCAAAGCCCAGCTACCCAGCTCTCCAGGCTCAGGGTATTTCTGGGGGACTCTTTGGTGATATGAGTCATTTTTTATCTCAGAAAGGGTAGGAGTAGTATCCAAGTCCTCTACGCTGGGTGCCCCCGAGCTTGATGAGGTTTTTGCAGCGCGAGGAGGCTGACTTTCTATGGGTTTGGCCGAAGAGGATACAGTGTCAGACATGCCTAACAGTCACTATGAGGTGCAAGGTCAGTCAATGGTCAGCTCAAAGTATCACATGCTCAAGAATTATTCTAGCTAACGATGATATTGGCCTATAGTCTCTAAGTGCCCTAGCAATAGCCACAAACAACAAGTCTCTCCCTAAAACACATACAACCAAACACGAAAAACCAAACACCCGAAACACATGCATTATACCCCAGCACATATCCTACGACCAGAGAACACAAGTACAGAACATCCCAAACCCAATCAGAAATAAGAGTCACAACACAGAATGAGAAGATAAACAACCAAAGAAAACAAGAAGAACCAGCAATAGCAAGTAGAAAGTCCGAAAAAGCCAAACAACGATGATAAAAACTACAAGTAAAGAGAGAAGGTCGGGCAAAAACTTACTTGGTTTGGGGAGAAGAGTCGGTGATTGATCTGGACGGATGGAAGTCTGCTGGTCTCACGAGCAAGGTAGCTTTTACAGTTAGGGAGTTGTGGGTTTCGTAAAAGGAAAAAATGAGCTTTGCTCTGCTCTTTTATAATCAGCACAGTGTGTTTATGGCCGTTGGATCGGGAGAATTTTCGGATGTGCGCCGCGTGTCGTCTTTGGGCTCTGTCTGATCAGTATAGGATAAACGGCTGGGATTGCAAGACCCTTTGCCTACCTCAGGAATGGCTGATTGATTTAAGTTTTTGGTGGGAAGGCCATAGGCTTTTGACAAGTGGCACGCTCGGGTGAAACCCTGAAGTTGATTTGATGGGCATTTATGAAGATATGATGGCTTACGATTCTCGAGAGACGGCTATCGTGGGGGTAAAAGAGGAATTTAGCTCAATTTGGATGACAGTTGGAAAAAGCATCAACATTCTCCAACCGAACATATGAAGATGACCGAGGAAGATGTGGTCGAAGTCCGAGAAAGTCTTGTATTTTGTTTCAGAGCTGGGCCACCAGTTAGCCAATCGGCTCACTTCATATTTTTTGTAGTTCCCGGTACCAACTCGTATACTCGTTGGAACCAAGAACTAGAGGACAAAAGTCGATGGAAATTTCTACAGCTAAGTCTTTTTGTACAGATCGGTAAGGGCAGATAGGGAAATTCACCTCATTATGAGGACCAAGAGTCAGAAGATGTATATCGCTCCCTCAACTCGGCTTCATGAGTATGATCGACCCGAGGATGCAACTTGTTACAGATTTCAGAGGCCGACTACTTCAAGCCGAAGCCGACCATATTTTCCATAGAGATCAGTTTTGTTCGGCCTTACCCCCTGGAGCTAGTGGATGAGATCGGACATTTAGGGTCAGGGCAAAAATAGTTTGAGAGGTTCGGTAGATCACTTGGCTGACCCCTTTTGAATACCGACACAAGATCAGAGTTGTTGGATTTTTCCTCCAAAACGTGTCATTTCTCAAAGGCACTTTACAGACTGTCATCATTACTTTTGCGTGTGGCAGTGGAGAAAGCAAAGTGATATGACAGCCCATCAGGCAGTAGGCTTACTTTCGACGAAGACAATCTTGGGGCAGAGATCCCATCAATCAGTCGGTGACCGCGTGGGAAACGTCATAAAATTAGAGGAACAATGTGTATTTCCCGAGTATATAAAAGGATGGTAGATTCATTTGTATAGGTTGGATCTTTTAGACATAAAACTTGTAACAAAGGGAAAGAACACCACTCGTAACACTCTTTCAACTACTCGGCAACGTTCAGACCTTGTTCAAAACAGGCCTGTCAAGTTAGTTTTGGCAATAAAACAACCCCAATCGTTTTGTTCCCGTGGACGTAAGCTAGATTCGCTCCACCAAACCACGTTAAAACTCTCTTGTCAATTTTTACATTTATTTTCTTACCTTTTACTAAGTTTGTTTTTGGTCTCCCCATAACCAAAGAAATTCAAGGTTGATTGAAGGTTGTCTCGGGGGAGTTATCCTGAAACTGCCACTGGGACGAAAATCAGCCATCAATAATTTCGTTAGTTGATATCGAGAGCTCTGAATTCTAAGATCGGAGTTTTCTATCTTCGGTTTTTTTTATTGTTTCGGTGTTGGGCCTTGCTTTCTTATTTTGGTTTGGATTTTATGTTTTAATTCCATTTTTTGTCTAGTTTTTATCAGAATCTTGATTGTTCTTGCATTCAAGATTCGGTTTCTTGAGTCTTTTCCATTAATCTTGAATTATTAATATTCGATTCTTGTAAAAACAATTTAGGGTAGTTTGGTTTTGGTTAAATCTTGAGTCTTTTTGTTTCTTGTTTACTTTCTTTAAAAAAAAAGTAGCAACATAAAGGCCTGATTAGTTTCGTCTAAGAGAAGTCGCTTCTGCATAGCAAAACGAAAATAAGCATTCATGAGGCTACAAAAAGAACTTTTAGGCAAGGTTTAAATCATAAATAAAGATTAGACATTCGGTTACAGTTATGCATTTGGAAGCTCCCCCAGACCATCTGGAACTATCCTGTAGCATAATTTTAACACAGGCCTAAAATTCTGATAATAATGGTATTATGATTTGTGTTTCTTTGTTATTACTAATTAGTTTGTTGAGCTTTGAGATGACAGGTGATAAATTGAGATTTCATGATAAATTTGAGGCAATGAATAGAAAATTCACCGAGATGATGGAAAATATAAATTATATCATGGAGATGTTGGCTAAAATAGAGAGCGTTCAGGCTAGCGATGCACAACATGTTCCATCAAAACTTGAGCCTCATCAGCAAGTGCCACCACAGCACATGCCACCACAACATGTACCATATGAGGGGCAGAAGGCCGAGAATGCCATTGATGGGTTTTAAGACCTTGTTGGTATCGAGAAGGGTGTGCCACAATAAAATGATAGTGAGGCCGTGATTGGTGAGAGTGATAACATTTGGGTAATCATGGGTTACGATATGAATTGTGAAAGGGAAAATATTTATTTAATTGGGCTAAAATAATATATTAGATATATTAATTGAAATTATATTTCAAAGCGGAATTAAAATTGGATTTTAATTTGGGCGAACGAATTAATTTAGAACTAATTCATAAGCGACTTTCGTAATAATTTTGTTAGGCATTATTATTTAATTAAATTAGATTTAATTATGTCGCAATGGAAAATTCGTTTATTCGGAATTAAATGAACCCGGGGCCGAGCAAAGTTGCGTGTTGAATTAGCCGACTTAAATTCGAAATTTAAAAGTGGTGGGACCCACTTCACTTACATCAACATGTTAGACATGTGTTGGAAGTGGTTAGGCTTATTTCATGGATTTGATTTATTGAAAAAAAGCTTGGCTTTGCTTATAATACACTCAAACCAAATTCAACACTCAACCTTATTATATAAACCAAGTCAATTTTTGAAATTGGTATGGGGTTACTATTCACAGCAACTAAACTCTCTCTTCCTCTCTTCCTTCTCTCTTTGCCGTGAACCATGTTCTTCCTAGGGAAAAATTTGCTTTGCAAAATTGATCAAAGCTAGCACTTTGGAGTTGAATCAAGGTGATAGGGAGACTCACCCAAGTGTTGGAAACACTAAAAGAGGGCTTGGAGCTCCCATCTTCAAAGAAAAGATTTCAAATTCATCCAAACCAATGTAAGTATTCCGCAAATTCCTTTGGTAATATTCACACACGAATCACTCTTAGAGATCCTTGGCATGTTCTAGGAATACTAACAATGATATCAGAGCGAGATCAAAGCTTGATTTGAACCTAGGGTTTATATACTTTAATTTGGGATTTTTTTGGCTTGGAGCTTGATTTGCCTAAATTGTTGGTTAGGTTATGTTTATATGATGTTGAATTGGATTTGTACATTGTTGGATTTGTGAAATATTGATTGGATCAAAAATCCCCAAAAATCCTTACATGGCCGAATACTACCCTAGGAGTAGTTCATGGTGATTTTTTGATTTTAGGCTATTGGATGAGTTTAAAGCATGAAATGAATATTAATTGTTTGTTTAATTGAATTGAAATCGGAATTGAATGTTATTTCATGATGATTTCCTTGAACCCTAAGTATATTGTAGAATTGATTTTGCCCTAATTTTGTGTTGGACATGAATTTGAGACTTAGGCATGATTAATTAGATTAAATTGATGTTTTGGAAACATTAGGTTAATTAATTAATTATGGTCATTGCACTTTAATTGAATTAATATGTAATTTGGAATGATATATTAATTTAATTGTTGTAATTGGGCTAATGGGCTTGGTTGGGCCAAATTTTGGTCTTGGATCATATTTGGGCCTAAACCATTTCCATAAAGTCCAAAAATATGACATATGGCTTTTAATAATTTAATTGGGCCTAATTTGATTTTATGACATAGGGTGATTCCTAACTTGGGCCTTGACATCTTGGGTTTGATCCATAATGGCAAAAGCTCATGCCTAAAGAATTAATTGAAAGCCCATTGGACTTTAATTGAATAGTATTGGATGCTAATTGGGCCTTTGAGACCCAATTGGATTGGATTTGGAATCCAAGTCTAAAAGGCACTATTAAAAGTGTAATTATTTAATTTGGAATTAAATATGAATTAATATTGGATACAATTTAAATTGCATTCAAAATTGTAGTTCGATATAATTCAAGAATACTTACTTTGAGTATTTATTCTTAAATGAGTTTGACTCGTGCAAATAAAATCGTTGTTTGAACATTGGATGGTTATTAATCAAAGATTAATTAATTGGATTAGATTGATTGATAACATGCTTTGTGTGAATACTTGGATGTATTGTATGAATAATGTATATCGGATGGTTATTAGAAGAATGAAGGCAATTTTGGAAATTGTTGTAATAAATTTACATTTATTAAATTAGAATTAATTCGTAAGCGACTTTCGTAATAATTTTGCTAGGCATTATTATTTAATTAAATTAGATTTAATTATGTCGCAACGGAAAATTCGTTTATTCAGAATTAAACGAACTTGGGCCCGAGTGAAGTTGCGTGTAGAATTAGCCGACTTAAATTCGGAATTTAAAAGTGGTGGGATCCACTTCACTTACATCAACATGTTAGACATGTGATGGAAGTGGTTAGGCTTATTTCATGGATTTGATTTATTGAAAGAAAGCTTGGATTTGCTTATAATACACTCAAACCAAATTCAACACTCAACCTTATTATATAAACCAAGTCAATTTTGGAAATTGGTATGGGGTTACTATTCACAGCAACTAAACTCTCTCTTCCTCTCTTCTTTCTCTCTTTGCCGTGAACCATGTTCTTCCTAAGGAAAAATTTGCTTCACAAAATTGATGAAAGCTAGCACTTTGGAGTTGAATCAATGTGATAGGGAGACTCACCCAAGTGTTGGAAACACTAAAAGAGAGCTTGGAGCTTCCATCTTCAAAGAAAAGTTTTCAAATTCACCCAAACCAATGTAAGTATTCCGCAACTTCCTTTGGTAATATTCACACACAAATCACTCTTAAACATCATTGACATGTTCTAGGAACACTAACAGAGGAATTGCACATCATGTTGAATTTGTTCTCGACTTTTCCATATCAAAGTGACCAGTTCGGATTCGATGATGAATCCTTTCGAGGAAATAGAGAATAATACAAACCAAGGTGGCCAAGTTGTCTTCTTTCACATGCCAAACTTTGACCATTCACAAAAGCAAATATAATCAGTTTTCGTGCCCTAATTGAGGTTATGGAAGACGGGTCTAGCCCAATGAAGCTATATCTCTGATTTGGTAAATGTAATGGCGGCGAGATTTATACAGTCTTCGTATTTTGATCGTAAATTTGTCATCCAATGTCTGGTGTTGGTGATTCAAGTTGCGTTAGAAAGATTATTCAGGCTCCTTCCTGACCAAAATTCGATCACAAATTATACATTGTGTTAGGCTTAACTTTAATATTATTTTAAAGCCCATGCATGCCTATTTAAGTCTTATTTAGCTTAAGATTTAATTTTATTAATTCAATTAAGATTTCTTTTAAGTACTTTAGTTTAATTGGCTTTCTTTGTTTAAGTTAACTTAAAATTTTACACCGACCTATGTTAAAGGTGTGCTTAGTTTGTAATGAGATTACAAAATTTTGAATAAAGAATTGTCACTGATGTTTAACACTCAAGTATGTGTGAGAGTTTATTCTTTCTTGTTCTCGATTGAACCATTATCAAGAGTTATCAAAGATTGTCGATCTTTGTGACGTCTCTAAATAACTAGTAAGGTTCTGTCAAGAAATAAAGGTGGGTTTTCAAGAACGATATTCTTGGGAGGTCTAACTTGACCTTAAGAGGATTTTATTCCTTAACAAAATGGTGACACAAGGTTCTTAGGTTT
>SKCR01036402.1:0-56609 GCA_019454045.1 Zanthoxylum bungeanum
CGACGGAAAATTCGTTAAGTTGGAATTAGCGAACCCGAGCCCGGGATTATTTGCGAGCGCATTCGCATTTCGAATTCGAGTGCGGCACGCAAGTCAAATCGTGCGTCAAATCGCAAGTCACATCAAGCGTCAAATCAAATGTCACTTTGAGTGATGTGACATGTTGTCACTTGATTTGAGTGATTGATGTAGAAGTTGAAAAAGCAACTTTTGCTTTTACTTTTTTGACTTTTGGTAAATGGAAAGTTAAAAAGAAATGTAAATGGTTTTTAATTAATTTTAGAAAATATAAAAACCTAATTACATTTCTTTTTCTCTCACTCTCCACTCTTCTCTTTTACGCATTCTTCTTCCCCCTCTTTTCTTTCTTCTCTTCTCACGGTTTTGAACCGTTTTTTCTCCTCAAAATTTATGGTATGACCGAATCAAATGGAGAATCAAAGAAGATGAAGTAGTGCTAGCAAACCTTGGGTTATACATAGGTGATAGGGAAACGAATTTGTGAGCATGGAAAAGCTTGAAGCTTGGAGCTTCAATGGTGACATCCATGGCCGAATGAACAAGGAGGAAGACACCCCACCACCGTGCAGCCCCTACCATTCGCAGCTCACTGCCAGGGAGCAACATGCAGTGCGTTTTTTGGTCTTTGTTTCATTTCATCAAAACCCATCAATGTGAGTATGAATTCCGCCTTACTCCTTGGTTGTATTCTATTCGTTTTTATGCATGTTTGTGATCCTTGGAACTTGATTGAAACTCCTACAGTAATACAAATGCATAAGGTAAAAAAGAGATAACTATATGCTAAGATAGACATGTCGTGATGTGATGCAGGAGGACCTGTTTACCGTGGGCGTTCATGCGGCGTTCGTATACGTGTTCGAACGGTAAACAGAAGGTTCGCGTTTGTATAGCGTTTGATAACGCGTTTGAACGGGACCAGACAGAAAACATGCGTTCGTGTGGCGTTCTGAAATGTGTTCGAACGGGGTTACAGCAACGACCTCCAAAATGTAGTAAACAACATGACACATACATGAACAGGTGAATAGATGACATCTAATAAATAATAACGGGCTAAAGCATTATGGTAAAGGATTTTAACCTCTCAAAATAGAGGACCTTTAATCGCACTTACTAAGCCCATGCGCAATCAACACAATACATATATAAAAAGTAAAGACAATGATATCGGACTTCGTATTCCCGATTGAACACATCTTACATTCAACCGAATATACATCAACCGGCGCGGAAAAGCATCGTGGTAAAGGATTTTAACCACTCAAAATAGGGGACCTTTAATCCAACTTACTAAGCACATGCCCTCGATCACATCATTACATAAACAAATAACAACCGGAAATCAAGTAGCGAATAATGAACAAATCAAAACAACATAAAACGAAATATGCGCCATTTACTCAAGTGGTATGTGGAGTTGTATCCCGAGTACAGATCATACTACCATCCATTCGGAATCGACTATGAAATTTATGTCCGGGTTTCCATCCTATATACCACAAGAGGCGACACACTTTTTATTTTATTCAAGGGCCACAACATACATGCATTTTATAATACATGCATTTTTATCTATTCAAAGGCCACAACATGCATCACTCCATAATAATCATGCAAACGAAACTCAATAAACAGTAAAAATACAACTGAAAACGGATGTGAAAAATACCCTAAGGTCTAACCTTTTTTGTCGACTTTCGGACTTGCGTTTCACGGAGATCGGAAGGGCTAAAGCTCCTCAACTTTTCTGGTTCACTGGTTTGCATTTTACCTCGCTGTTCCGCTGCTCAAGCTACTATTTTGACTACGTTTTGCTGCTGTTTTACTGCCATTTCGCTGCCGTATTTTGGTCACTGTTTTTTGGTGTTTTAGGCTACTGTTTTGGGTGATTTTAAAGGCTTTTAGTGCAGTTTTTTTGTGATTCTTTTAAGGATTAAAATTGCATTTTTTTGTTACTGGTTTAGGTGATTTAGGGGGTTGTTTTAGGGGTGCAGGGTTGCTATTTTGGTCGGTTAAAGGGCTTCTGTTTGGGGCATTTTTTACTCACTATTTGGGGACTTATGGGCTGCTGTTTGGGGTGTTTTATGGCTGCTTTTTGGGGCGTTTTATGCTCACTGTTTGGGGTATATTTTCGGTAAATAAGGCTGCTGTATGGGGGAGATTTTTGGTGATGTGTGGGGGTTTATGGGGCTGTGATATTCAGTTAATGTATGGGTGTTTAATGGTTGTGACTTTCATTTTTTTTGGATGGTGGAGGAGGAGAGAAATTTTGTGTTTTTCTTATTGTTGTGTGCGTGAATCTATAGAGCTTGGAGAGGAGGATGGCTTTGGTTTTGGCTTGCTTTTATAGACAAAGGGAATATGTGAGTCCTTGCTTGACAATGAATAGATCTTCTCATTAAAAGGGAGATGTGATTTGGTTTCAAGTAAGGTAAATACAAGATTGAGGGGGGACAAATTTAGGCTTGATTAGGAAGTTAGTATATTTAGTTTGTGTTGATTAGGCATACAATATTTTAAGTTAGGAATAATATATTTTTAATTAGGAATAATATTTGATTGATTGATTTTAACTTGGTGTGATTATATTTCATGTTTCTTTTATATTTGGTATATGACTTAATTAATATTTAATTTAATTGGGTATATGTTTTAATATTTTATTTAGTTTGGTATATTATTTAATTAATAATTAATTCAAATGGGTTGTATTTTGATGGCCTTGGGCGTGTGGGCTTGGTGGTGGTGGGCGTGGGCTTGCCTTGGTGGATTAGGTGTTGTGTTGGTTTGGTGAGTGGGTTTGGGCCAAGGTTAAATGGTTCTGGGTTTTTTAGGCCAAAGGTGCTTTAAAACGGAGGTCCAACGAGTGAGCTTGGAGCTAAACATGCATAAAAAATTTAACGAAATGCCGATTCCCTTCCGACAACCGTTTCCCGCAACTTCCTCGACTAAAAAGGTAGTGCCTCCAAATGAGACTCATCATAGGGATTCACATGCAAAAATGCAATGCCTACAACAATTCTGAAAATATTTCCTAAATCCTAAAGATCAAACAACCTATATTATCAAAGAACAACTTAAATCTACACTATGAATGTTTAAAGAAAAGAAAGAACAATAGATGAGTTTATGAAGAATACCTTGAAGGCTTGAGAGCTTTCCCAACACGATACTTGAAAGGAAATTTTGAGAATGTGGCAAATGAACACTCGATTCTCTCTTATACACCCTTCTATTTCGGCGCCTCAAATTCCCACCAAAAATCCCTCGAAACTTACGCTAGGTTTTGCGTTAGAAAGCTGAAAAGAAGCCGAGAAGAATCCTATCGTCGAATAAGAAGCTCCATAAAAAGGCCTAGCAAGGAAAACTAAGTCATTCAACATAACACACCTGAATATCTTGGTTTAAAAGAACTCCCTCAATCCATGTGACAAAGGACATCCCCCGAGTGACTCATGTCGAGTCAAAAATTATTATGCAATTCACTCATTTCATACGACATGTCGAGTGAAATTGCTCTTGAACCATCATCTGGTTCAGTCGACATGGGACATTCCCCATGAGACTCTTGTTGAGTCAAATGAAGACATGGACTCCCTACAGTCCATAAGACGCAATGTCGTGTGAAATAACTCCTGAACCTCCATCTAGTTCAGTCGACAGGGGACATCCCCCGAGTAACTCAAGTCGAGTAAAAAATGATTATGCAATTCACTCGTTTCATACGACATGTCGAGTGAAATTGCTCATGAACCATCACCTGGTTCAGTCGATAGGGGACATTCCCAATGAGACTCAAGTTGAGTCAAATGAAGACATGGACTCCCTATAGTCCATACGACGCAATGTTGTGTGAAATAACTCCTGAACCATCATCTGGTCCAGTCGATAAGGGACATTCCCCAGGAGACTTATGTTGAGTCAAATGAAGACATGGACTCTCTACAGTCCATACGAAGCAATGTCGTGTGAAATAACTCCTGAACCTCCATCTGGTTCAGTCGACAGGGGACATCCCCTGAGTAACTAGTGTCGAGTCAAAAATGAATATGCAATTCACTCGTTTCATACGACATGTCGAGTGAAATTGCTCCTTATCCATCATCTGGTTTAGTCGACAGGGGACATTCCCAGGAGACTCATGTTGAGTCAAATGAAGACATGGACTCCCTACAGTCCATACGACGCAATGTCCTGTGAAATAACTCTTGAACCATCATCTGGTTCAGTCGACAGAGGACATTCCCCAGGAGACTCATGTTGAGTCAAATGAAGACATGGACTCCCTACAGTCCATACGACGCAATGTCGTGTGAAATAACTCTTGAACCTCCATTTGGTTCAGTCGACAGGGGACATCCCCTGGGTAACTCATGTCGAGTCAAAAATGATTATGCAATTCACTCGTTTCATACATCATATCGAGTGAAATTACTCCTTATCCATCATCTGGTTTAGTCGACAGAGGACATTCCCCAGGAGACTCATGTTGAGTCAAATGAAGATATGGACTCCCTACAGTCCATACGACGCAATGTCGTGTGAAATAACTCTTAAACCTCCATCTAGTTCAGTCGACAGGGGACATCCCCCGAGTGACTCGTGTCGAGTTAATAATGATTATACAATTCACTCATTTCATACGACAGGTCGAGTGAAACTGCTCTTGAACCATCATCTGGTTCAGTCGACAAGGAACACCCGCTGGGGACTCATGTCGAGTCAAACGAGGTCATGGATTTCCTTCACTCCATACGACGTGTCGAGAGAAATAATTACCCTTCCTCCCTCAATCCATACGACTATGTCGACTGAGGTTACCTCATGAACCACCATATGTATCAATCAACCAAGAACACCCAATGAAAGAACTAGAATGAGCCAATTGAAGTCGGACTCCCCCAGTCCGTACGACGGAGCATCACGTTGATTAAACTTTAAGCCTCTAGGATCAGCAAAACGACTACCCATATCCTGACTCATTCGACATGCACGAAGGTACTCTCCAAGTCCGGGACTTCCAGACTTAGAGAGTATGGGACAAACTGTAAGGGCCAAAATTAGGCCCAAGGGTAAAACCGACATTTCACCTTCTAGGCCAACCACGAGACCAGAGATCCAAGGCCCACTATCAAAATCCAGCCCAAAGCCCACCACCACTGACTTATCAGCTCAGGATGACCATTAAGCCATCAGTTACAGGCCATAAACACCTTCATCAAGCCATCAGTTACCAAACATAAACACCTTCATCAGCCATCAGTTACCAGACATTAAACCCACCATTAAGTCATCAGTTACAGTGACCCCAATGAGTAGAAGAAAGACCCCACATCAGGGGGGCTATAAAAGAGAAGAGTCATGACAAACAATGAAAAAAGAAAAAGGATCAGATTGTACTACTACCTATCATCGTATAAATCGTAATACCCTGCCCTCACAGCAATCAAACGGATACTGAGGTAACTTCAGGCCTTAATCTCATTACTTCTGACTTATCCATATTACTGACTTGAGCGTCGGAGTACCTACGGTTTCCACCACACCGGTGGGAAGTAACCTCATCGTTTTTACTACCTGTGGGACACAGAAACTAGACGACGCATGTTGTCCCAGGCTCGCGGCCCGGTTGGGAGTACGGAGTAGCCACGGGGGACTAAATCAGAGAATAATGGAGTCGCCACCCGGTGCGAACCAGGAAAATGAGATTTAAGGCCGCACTCACCCCTCGCAAGGGAATACCTCAAACCGTTGGGTTCGGAATGGTCCCTTACTTATGTCACTTGTAATGAAAGGATTTGTGTAATAATTTAATCAAGCTTAAGTAACACTTATTTCCAAGAGTATCATGCTTCTAAGTTCACATGCACAAAAATAAAACTTACACCTAAATTTGCATATATTTCACATCTAAGATTGCATGCTTGAAAGTACATCAAAGTAGCAACGAACATACAACTTCATTGGCATATTGAATTCATGGAAACACAAGCACACACGAACCACACAAGCACATATAAAGGCGAATCAAATGATGGCGAACATGTGATTTCATAGACATATCATAAACAAATAGCCATTACATGTCCATGCACAAATAAAAGAGTCAACTAAGTATATAATGCAAAAAGATACTTAAGGATGCAATTAGGCATTAAAGTGAACATGCTATGACGTGGTGCAAAAGAAGATAACTAATATGGACATAAACACACATGTGAGCACTTTTCCAAGTGGTACGTGGAATTGTATCCCAAGTACAGACCGCACTACCGTCCATTCGGAATCGACTACGGAATTTATGTCTGGGTTTCCATCCGATATACCACAAGAAATAATACTCAAATGCTATCACAACATGGATATATGAATTGTAATACGTTAAACACATTGTACTCATACATGTGGGGAATACAGATGAATGATACCTACACAATCTTGCGTAACACAGAGAAGCAATCAGATTCATCATACGAAGGGATAGCTACTAGGAACAATTATGTATGAAATCTGATGAAAATGTCTCAGTTTAGTGGGTGCGCTTTCGCGTAGCGTTCGAGAACGCGTTCGAACGGTAAACAGAAGGTTTGCATTCGTATAGCATTCGAGAACGCGTTCGAACGGAGCCAGACCTGATGCATGAAACACTAAAAAATGCGTGCGCGTTCGCGTAGCATTTGAGAACGCGTTCGAATGGTAAACAGAAGGTTCACGTTCGTATAGCATTTGAGAACGCGTTCGAACAGTAAACATAAGGTTCGCGTTCGTATACACCAATCGGCGCGGCAAAGCATCATGGTAAAGGGTTTTAACCCCTCCAAATAGGGGACCTTTCATCGCACTTACTAAGCCCATGCGCTCAATTGAATCATGCATACAAAGAATTAAAAAACAATAATATCAAACTTAGTATGCCCGATTGAACGTATCTTGCATTCAACCGAACACACATCAAGCGCCGCAGCAAAGCATCGTGGTAAAGGATTTTAACCCCTCCAAATAGGGGACCTTTCATCGCACTTACTAATCCCATGTGCTCGATTGAATCATGCATACAAAGAATTAAAAAACAATAATATCAAACTTAGTATGCCCGATTGAACGTATCTTGCATTCAACCGAACACACATCAACCGGTGCGGCAAAGTATCGTAGGGGACCTTTCATCGCACTTACTAAGCCCATGAGCTCGATTGAATCATGCATACAAATAATTAAAAAACAATAATATCAAACTTAGTATGCCCGATTGAACGTATATTGCATTCAACCGAACACACATCAACCGGCGCGGCAAAGCATAGTGGTAAAGGATTTTAACCCCTCCAAATAGGGTACCTTTCATCGCACTTACTAAGCCCATGCGCTCGATTGAATCACGCATACAAAAGTAACATGCAGAATTCAAATGACGAAAAATAAATAAATCAAAGCAATATAAGATGAAATATAGTGTCATTTACTCAAGCGGTACGTGGAGTTGTATCCCGAGTACAGATCATACTACCGTCCATTCAGAATCGGCTATGAAATTTATGTCCGGGTTTCCATCCATGATATACCTCGAGAGTTGACACATCTTTCGTTTTATTCCAAAGCCACAACATTCAATATCTCATAATCCATGCATATTTATCTACTCAAGGGCCACAACATGCATTTCAACATAACAATCATGCAAGCAATACTCAATAAATAATACAAATAAAATAGAAAATGAATGTGGAAAATACCCCAGGTCTAACCTTTTATGTCGACTTTCGAACTCGTGTTTCACGGCCGTCGGAAGGGCTATCACACCGCTACTTCTCCGGTTCACTGGTTTAGCATCTTGGCTCACTGTTTTGTTGTTTTGCTTGCTGTTTGGCCTCCGTTTTGCTGTTGTTTAGCCTCCACTTTGCTACTCTTTCCTCTGTATTTCTGCTTGCTGTTCAGGTCATTGTTTTTGATGTTTTGGGGACTGTTTTGGGTGTTTTAAGGGTCAGTTTGTGAAGGTTTGTTTGTAATTTTTAAGGGTTGGATGTGCAGTATTTTACTCATTGGTTTAGGGTATTTTAGGGGCTGTTGGAAAGGCTAAAACTCGGTAAAGGGCTGCTGTTTTTGCGCACACTGCATGCATCCACAAGGGCGCTATTCTGGTTGATTTTTTGCGTGAATGTTGCTGCTGTTTTGGGTGTTATTTTGGTGATGGTAATGGCTGTTGAAACTCGGCAATGGAGGGGATGGAGGATGTGGTATTCATGGCCAAAAGAAAGAGAGATGAAGAGAAGAGTTTTGATCACCTTTCTTGTTTGGCCGTGGGGTTGGTGTCTTCTAGGGTTTATGGCTTATGATTTGCGTGTAAGATGAGAGGTTCTTGATGTCTTGGGCGTGTGTTAGAGAGAGTGGACTGTTAGGGTTTAAATTTTTTTTTGTTATTGGTTTGCCATGGAGATTGAAGTAGTTGGGAAGAGCCGGATGGCTTTGGGTGGTGGTTGTTTATATAGAGAATGGCTAGGGCTTCACATTGTCTCACAAGGAATAGGATCTTGGTTTCTAATTTAGGCTTCTCAAGAATGGTATACACAAGATTGAGGGGGGACAAAATATTATAAATTAGGAAGTTACAAGATTAGATTGGTGTTGATTATGAAGTCAAATATTTTAGATTGGTAAATATATTATTTAGTTAGGAATGATTATATTTGATTAGTTTATATTAGGCATATACTTATTTTATGTTTGGTAAATATTTTATTTATTTATTTAATTAATTTAATTATATTTATTTAGTTAATTTTTTATTTAATTAATAATTATTTAATTTGGGGTGTGTATTAAAGGCTTTGGGCGTGTGGGCCTTGATTAGGTGGGTGGGCTTGGCTAGGTGTTTTGATGTTGTGTGCGGGCTTGGTTAGGTGTTTGAGCTAAACTTGTGTGGGTTAGATGGGTGTGGGCCAAGCATAATTTTTTAAAACGGAAAGCCAACAAGTACCCGAAGCTAAACCAGTGAACTTAATCCGAATATGAGTCAATTCTTGACTCCTCCCTTCCGACGTCCGTTTCCCGCGGCTTTCGCGACTTCAAAGGTAGTGCCTCCAACTGAGACTCATCATCGGGTTTCACATGCAAAAATGCAATGCCTACAGTCGCCCCCACTTTGATGGGACTTGTGCAGTGTGTGACTTTGAACAATCCTATCAAAGTTATGCAATGCATTTTCACTTACCTGGCTCGTCTGCTGCCTCGAGCTGAGTTGGTGCTGCAGTGGACCTCTATCCTGGGACGCATCCCACTAACTGCAACTGACAACGGGGGCACCTCGACCCTGGGCACTTCGACCCAATACCGCTGACAATAGGGACCTCGCCCTCAAACTGATGATGTAGTGGGCACCTCGACCCTGGGACGCATCCCGGAACTACAACCGACAACGGGGGCACCTCGACCCAACACCGCTGACAATAGGGACCTCGCCCTCAAACTGATGATGTAGTGGGCACCTTGACCCTGGGACGCATCCCAGAACTATAACTGACAATGGGGGCACCTCGACCCTGGGCACCTCGACCCAACACTGCTAACAATAGGGACCTCGCCCTCAAACTGATGATGTAGTGGGCACCTCGACCCTGGGACGCATCCCGGAACTACAACCGACAACGGGGGCACCTCGACCCAACACACTGACAATAGGGACCTCGCCCTAAATATGATGATATAGTGGGCACCTCGACCCTGGGTACGCATCTCGACCCGGAACTACAACCGACAACGGGGGCACCTCGACCCTGGGCACGCATCTCGACCCAATACCGTTGACAATAGTGACCTCGCCCTGAATATGATGATGTAGTGAGCCTCGCCCCCAGACTGATACTGATGTGGGCCTCGCCCCTTGGGACTCATTCCCAAAACTGAAACTGCGTTGACGCCATTTGGCTCATTTCTGCCACTTTCTCTTTTCTTCGAACCTGCGAACACAAAACAAAAACAAACAGGGAAAGAATGCAATGTTACGTGTATGCATGAATGATTTTCCTACTCTGTTGGGTTAGGTCTTCTGCCAATTCCCTTGGTGACTGCTCGGTCCTTTCCTCCTCAGGCAAAGTACTGCTTCAATCTGTCCACGTTGATCGGCTCAGTGAACTCCTTTCCTTCCAAGTCTGATAACCTCACTGCCCCATTTCTCATTACCTTATGCACTATGTAAGGGCCTTCCCAGTTAGGTCTGAATTTTCCTCTCGGATCTGTCGTCGACGGCCTCGACTGCTTAAGTACCAAATCACCCTTTCTGATCTTGGTGGGACGTACTTTCTTGTTGAATGCCCAGGCTAGTCTTTTCTTATACAACTGCATGTGATACAAAGACTTCATCCTCTTCTCATCCAATAGTGCTAACTGATCAAACCTCTGTACGACCCATTCTGGTTCCGGTAATTCTGCTTCTGCTAAGACCCTTATAGACTGTATTTCCACTTCCACTGGTAACACTGCTTCCATTCCATAGACCAAAGAGTAAGGCATGGCCCATGTTGCCGTTCTTACTGATGTTCTGTACCCCCACAAAGCATATGGTAGTTTCTCGGCCCAATCTCTGCATATAGTAGTTTCTGGATGACGCATGCTGTCCCGGGCTCGGAGGCTTCAATACAGGAGGCTTTACCAAGTATTCTCTGATTTTGTCGAAGGCTGTCTGACACTGTTCATTCCATCTCACTGGCTGATCTTTTCTCAACAGTTCGAAGATAGGCTCACATACTGATGTCAACTTGGCGATGAACCGACTGATGTACTGAATCTTCCCTAAGAATGCTCTGACTTCTTTTTCTATCTTCGGTGCAGGCATTTCTGTGATTGCCTTGATCTTTTCGGAGTCCATCTCTATTCCGCCCATTCCCACTGTATGACCAAGTAATTTCCCTGATGTCACCCCAAACACACATTTCTTGGGATTAAGCCGCATGTTGTATTTGTCAACTCTCTGAATGAACCTTTCCAGTGCTTCAATATGCCCAACTCTTGTCTCTGATTTCACCATCATGTCATCCACATACACCTCAATCTCTTTGTGCATCAAGTCGTGGAAAAGTGTAGTGGCCATCCGCTGATAGGTAGCCCCCGCATTCTTAATCCCAAACGGCATAACCTTGTAACAATAAGTACCCCACTCAGTAACAAATGCAGTCTTGTGTTTGTCTTCCTCGGCCATGAGAACCGGATTGTAACCTGAAAATCCATCTGCGAATGAATACATAGCAGATAAAGCCGCACTATCAACCAGAACATCTATATGCGGCAGAGGAAAATCATCTTTCGGACAAGCCTTGTTGAGATCTCTGTAGTCTACACACATTCTGACCTTCCCATCTTTCTTTGGCACCGGTACTATATTAACCAACCACTCAGGATACTTTACTACTTCTAGGAACCCCACATCTATCTGTTTCTTAACTTCCTCTCTGACTTTCTCAGCCATTCTGGTCTCATCCGTCGGAGTTTCTGTTTTACGGCCTCCTATTCGGATAAGTTGGTATTGTGTGTTGGGCAATGTTTCTGTCTACCCCAGGCATGTCCTCATAGGACCACGCAAACACTTTGGCATATCTGACCAACACTTCTTCTAGTTTCTCCCTCTCTTCAGAGGTAACTTCACTTGCAATCAGAATTTCTTTGGGGTTCTCAAGTGTACCCAAGTTAAATGCAGTAAGTAAGTTTGGCCGAACTGACTCAGGCAAGTAAGCAAAAGAAATGTCTTTATTATTGGATAATGCGGAAGTACATTCAAACAAATCAGGAAGGTAAATGTCTTCATCATCTATAGACACTTCTTCCTCTGCAATCAGGTCTTCCTCAGACTTTTCATCCTCTCCCAGAGTCAGACTCTCTAACTTCATTAGTTCCTCCTCCCAATTATCTTCTTCTTTCTTCATAATTTCTTCAACTATCAGCTTCTTACCCAACATATCCTGGAAGATCTCAAACCCAGGTACCACAATTCCATTAACTTCCACAGGTTCAGGCTCCCCTTGATATCCTGAAGCTTTCACAAAACATTCCATCAGTTTCAGGCCCTTTTTCTTGACCATTGTCTTTTCTTCATCAGACTTATACCCCAAACCCTTCCGAGTAGTATGTCCTCTGAAATCTGGTAATTTTGAACCTTTACCCTGCTCAAACTTCATTTTATCCATAATCCTAGCCACCCTAGGATCCACCCACTCCTCAAAAGTAGCTGACAACTGAAACCTCGTGAAAGGTTGTATCTCCACGGCAGCCACGACATTATCTAACTCAGCCCGGATAGTAACAAATTCTCCCTCATACGGGAACTTGATCATCTGATGTAAACTGGAAGGCACGCCCCCAAGTTTGTGAAACCAAGGCCTTCCCAACAATAAGGCGAAAGTAGCCGGGATGTTCAGTATTGTGAACTCAACCTCATCTTCAATCGGTCCTACCTTGACCATAGCCACAAAGGTACCCTCAACTCCCCTTTTACTGTCATCATAAGCCTTAATAGTCATACTGGAGGGGCCCAAGTCTGTTGCTTTCATACCCAATCTTGCCAGAATTTTCAGCGGGCACACATTGATGGATGAACCGTCATCCACCATCACACATGAAGTTCTATTGCCCCTCACTTCGGCCCTGATAAATAGAGGCCTGTTATGATTTCTCCCCTCGGCTGGGAGTTCATCCTCAGAAAAAGATATTTACAAAGCTTCCTTCTGAACCGACCCAACAACATTGCGGGGTTGGCGTCTTCCGGTACCACAATCTTGCTCAAGGCCTCAACCATGGCTTGCCTATGCTCCCGAGATGCACATAACAGTTCCCAGATACTCACTTGTGCTCTAGTCTTCCTCAATTGCCTCAGCACTAAATCCCCCTCAGTATTTTCTGCAGTCTCGACCACTTCTCTACCATCTGTCAAAACTTCTTTACCCTTATCTGCCATATCATTGTAAAACGACCATGCGCGTCATTCCCCTTACTTCTTCCTCGTCACTGCTAGAGAAATCAAGCCAAAATTTTTTCCCCTGCTCAGTCTCATCTTCACTAGTACTATCCCAGATTTCCAGGCAAAAGGCTTGAGGGTGAAAGGATTTTAGGACAAGGTCTTCTGGGAGGCCAGAATTGATCATATAGGCTGGTGGTGGTACGGCACGGTAATTGGGTAAGGGGTTTCTGTGTGTGTCAGGATGTTCTGTTTCTGGGTCAGGTATTTTCTTGGAGTCTATCAGGTCTTGGATTTCATGGCGGAGTCGGGCGCAATTGTTAGTGTCATGGCCTTTTTGTTGGTGAAAGTGACAGTAAAGGCTTAGGTTATATTGTGATGGTAGGGGATTGGGTAATGGTTTGGCTTCCAAGGGTTTTAAGAGCCCTTGCCTCTTCAGTTTCTCTAGCACCTTTGACAGGGGTCTTCCCAAGTTGGAAAATCTCCGGTTCCGGATAGCGGCAATCTCAGCAGAAACGGGCTTTGTTCCCGATGTTCCTCCAATGGGCCTCCTGTTCAGACCATAGAATTTTCTATTCTCAGCCTCTTCTTCCTCAATATCCATGACAGTTTCCCTCAACTGCCGAAAGTCTGCAATCATGGAGGTCATCCTCCTCAACTTGCTGTAAATGGAGGGCTTGGTGCCCTTGATAATCATCTTAATCTGATCCTTCTCCGAAGGCCTAGTCTGCATCTTCAACAACTGACCCATCCACCGGTCCACATACTCCTTAAAACTCTCCTCCGATTTCTGCTTAACATTCTCTAGATCACGGAGTGACAGATCGATCTCTAGGTCAGTGACATACTGCTTCAGGAAGGCATCAGCCAACTCCGTCCAATCTTCCTTCACTTTCTTCTCCAAACTGTGGTACCACACCACGGGAGCTCCCTCGAACATTCCAAACATTTTCTGCATTTGGCACTGAGATAAGCCAACTGAACTCATGACTGATACAAACTACCGGAGATGCACCCTTGGATCCCCATTCATGTTAAACTTAGCCATATCAGGCATCTTGAACTGTGCCGACAACTGTTCCTCGAAAGTCAGTGTGTCATAATCCAGCAAGTCCTTATTCTTACCCCTCATCTTACGGGTAACTGACTCAACCTGATCCCGAAGTTTCTGTAACTCTTCTTGAGACCCAGATACTTTGCCTGCTGCATACTCTGCCATATCATCATCAAAAGTGGGGATATCATCCCCCAATCTGTTCGTAGGTTCCTCTTGCCTCACATCCCCGGAATTAACCCCGGCACGAGACTTAGCTATACCAGCCATAGCAGTAGTCAAAGCTTGCAACTGTTCAGTGACCTTGGCGAGACCGTTCTCTAACTGATCCATACAGGATACCTCATTACCAGATTCACTCATGACTGTTACTGTTCTTTTAATGAGCCTTGTTCATTCTCTAACCCAAACGGTATCTATGATGTCTTTTTGAGACATAGAGGGTGTTAACATGATATATGTATGCATGAGGTGCATGAGATGCATGTAACATATATAACATACTACATCAACTAAAATTCTCAAACAAATCGGCCCGTTATCATTTCAGAAACTTTTGGGCTAACTGTCATATGAGTGAACTCGTCCCAGTTTAAATGGCCCAACAAGTTCACATCTCATAGCAATGAGCTCAACTAAATCCAAATGGTAATGTTCTGAACACAAGCACAAAGTGGCCCACCAACACTTAGAAGCCTTTGGCCCGATCGTCATAAAATATGTTCTTGTCCGAGTTTAAATGGCCCAAAAAGCCCATATCCCATTACAAATGGTCCAAATGGATCCAAACGGCGATGTTCCCAAACACAAGCATAAAAGAAAGATAATGCAAACACAAAACAATAATTTCTACAGAATGGCCCATCAACATTTCAGAAGCTTTGGGTCCAATGGTCATAAGGTACGAACTCACCCCAGTTTAAATGGCCCAGCAAGTCCGCATTTCTGACAATGGTCCAACTGCATCCAAATGAGGATGGTCCACAAGCTCATACTCAAGGAAATAATTGTTACTTTAACCATACAATCCCGGTCTATGGGTGGGTTTGCAGGAGTGTAGACAAAGGCTCTCATTGGCATAGGATGGCCTACGACTAGGTCTCCCCAATCAAGGGTTCGAGCAACCAAGTGAGCGCATTCTTTTTTATACACTAAGGTACATGCCAATGAGCTATGGTGTGTGACTGACTATCAAATGGATTTCTCGTTGTAGATTCCCCAAAGGGAAGGTGGAGCGAGGGTCATTTAAATACCCAAGCCTCTTATGCTCTTATCGCTTGGTGTCAGGAATAAAAAATGAGTCCTCCAAATTAGTCCATCATAATAGGCTACGAGTAGATGGCTATATAGATGCCTTCACAGCTTTTCCTTCTAGAAAGGTAGTGAATGAAGGAAGACACCAAACCATTACCTAGCCTAAAAAATGCCTTTGATTAAACCCCCTATTTCATCCACTATAGACACGGTCAATTAAAACATAAATCCAAACATTACAAAAGATAATATTTCGTGGACGATTTTCTATCCCAGTGGAGTCGCCAGACTGTGGGACACAGAAACTGGACGACGCATGCTGTCCCAGGCTCGCGGCCCGGTTGGGAGTACGGAGTAGCCACGGGGGACTAAACCGGAGAATAATGGAGTAGCCACCCGGTGCGAACCGGGAAAATGAGATTTAAGGCCGCACTCACCCCTCGCAAGGGAAGACCTCAAACCGTTGGGTTCGGAATGGTCCCTTACTTATGTCACTTGTAATGAAATGATTTGTGTAATAATTTAATCGAGCTTAATTAACACTTATTTCCAAGTGTATCATACTTCTAAGTTCACATGCACAAAAATAAAACTTACACCTAAATTTGCATATATTTCACATCTAAGATTGCATGCTTGAAAGTACATCAAAGTAGCAACGAACATACAACTTCATTGGCATATTGAATTCATGGAAACACAAGCACACACGAACGACACAAGCACACATAAAGGCGAATCAAATGATGGCGAACATGTGATTTCATAGACATATCATAAACAAATAGCCATTACATGTCCATGCACAAATAAAAGAGTCAACTAAGTATATAATGCAAAAAAACACTTAAGGATGCAATTAGACATTAAAGTGAGCATGCTATGATGTGGTGCAAAAGAAGATAAATAATATGGACATAAACACACATGTGACCACTTTTCCAAGTGGTACGTGGAATTGTATCCCAAGTACAGACCGCACTACCATCCATTCGGAATCAGCTACGGAATTTATGTCTGGGTTTCCATCCGATATACCACAAGAAATAATACTCAAATGCTATCACGACATGGATATATGAATTGTAATACATTAAACACATTGTACTCATACATGTGGGGAATACAAATGAATGATACCTACACAATCTTGCGTAACACAGAGTAGCAGTCAGATTCATCATACGAAGGGATAGCTACTAGGAACACTAATGTATGAAATCTGTTGAAAATGACTCAGTTCAGTGGGTGCGCGTTCGCGTAGCGTTCGAGAACACGTTTGAACGGTAAACAGAAGGTTCGCATTCGTATAGCGTTCGAGAACGCGTTCGAACGGAGCCAGACCTGATGCATGAAACACTAAAAAAATGTGTGCGCATTCGCGTAGCGTTTGAGAACGCGTTCGAACGGTAAACAGAAGGTTCACGTTCGTATAGCGTTCGAGAATGTGTTCTAACAGAACCAGACCTGATACATGATGAAACTAAGAAAACGCGTGCGCGTTCACGTAGCGTTTGAGAACGCGTTCGAACGGTAAATAGAAGGTTCACGTTCGTGTGGCGTTCGAGAACGCGTTCGAACGGAACCAGACCTGATGCATGATGAAACTAAGAAAATACGTGCGCGTTCGTGTAGCATTTGAGAACGCGTTCGAACGGTAAACAGAAGGTTCACGTTCGTGTGGCGTTCGAGAACGTGTTCGAATGGAACCAGACCTGATGCATGCATCACATTCATAGACAAACAAATCCACAATGTGGGACCTCACGTATCCGATTGAACTTATCTCGCATCCAATCGAGTATACACCAATCGACGCGGCAAAGCATCATGGTAAAGGGTTTTAACCCCTCCAAATATGGGACCTTTCATCGCACTTACTAAGCCCATGCGCTCAATTGAATCATGCATACAAAGAATTAAAAAATAATAATATCAAAATTAGTATGCCCGATTGAACGTATCGTGCATTCAACCGAACACACATCAACCGGCGCGGCAAAGCATCGTGGTAAAGGGTTTTAACCCCTCCAAATAGGGGACCTTTCATCACACTTACTAAGCCCATGCGCTCGATTGAATCATGCATACAAAGAATTAAGAAACAATAATATCAAACTTAGTATGCCCGATTGAACGTATCATGCATTCAATCGAACACACATCAACCCGTGCGGCAAAACATCGTGGTAAAGGATTTTAACCCCTCCAAATAAGGGACCTTTCATCGTACTTACTAAGCCCATGCGCTCGATTGAATCATGCATACAAAGAATTAAAAACAATAATATCAAACTTAGTATGCCCGATTGAACGTATCTTGCATTCAACCAAACACACATCAACCGGCGCGGCAAAGCATCGTGGTAAATGATTTTAACCCCTCCAAATAGGGGACCTTTCATCGCACTTACTAAGCCCATGTGCTCGATTGAATCACGCATACAAAAGTAACATGCAGAATTCAAATGACGAAAAATAAATAAATCAAAGCAATAAAAGACGAAAGATAATGTCATTTACTCAAGCGGTACGTGGAGTTGTATCCCGAGTACAGATCATACTACCGTCCATTCAGAATCGGCTATGAAATTTATGTCCGGGTTTCCATCCGATATACCGCGAGAGTTGACCCATCTTTCGTTTTATTCCAAAGCCACAACATTCAATATCTCATAATCCATGCATATTTATCTACTCAAGGGCCACAACATGCATTTAAACATAACAATCATGCAAGCAATACTCAATAAATAATACAAATAAAACAGAAAATGAATATGGGAAATACCCTCAGGTCTAACCTTTTATGTCGACTTTCGAACTCGCGTTTCCACGGCCGTCAGAAGGGCTATCACACCGCTACTTCTCCGGTTCACTGGTTTAGCATCTTGGCTCACTGTTTTGCTGTTTTGTTTGCTGTTTGGCCTCCGTTTTGCTGTTGTTTGGCCTCCAATTTGCTACTGTTTCCTCTGTATTTCTACTTGCTGTTCAGGTCATTGTTTTTGACATTTTTGACGTTTTTGGGTGTTTTAAGGGTCAGTTTGTGCAGGTTTGTTTGTAATTTTTTAAGGGTTGGATGTGAAGTATTTTACTCACTGGTTTAGGGTATTTTAGGGGCTGTTGGAAAGGCTAAAACTCGGCAAAGGGCTGTTGTTTTTACGCACACTGCATGCATGCACAAGGGCGATGTTCTGGTTGATTTTTTGCGTGAATGTTGCTGCTGTTTTGGGTGTTATTTTGGTGATGGTAATGGCTGTTGAAACTCGGCAATTGAGGGGATGGAGGATGTGGTATTCACGGCCAAAAGAAAGAGAGATGAAGAGAAGAGTTTTGATCACCTTTCTTGTTTGGCCGTGGGGTTGGTGTCTTCTAGGGTTTATGGCTTATGATTTGCGTGTAAGATGAGAGGTTCTTGATGTCTTGGGCGTGTGTTAGAGAGAGTGGACTGTAAGGGTTTATATTTTTTTTTTGTTATTCGTTTGCCATGGAGATTGAAGTAGTTGGGAAAAGCCGGATGGCTTTGGGTGGTGGTTGTTTATATAGAGAATGGCTAGGGCTTCACCTTGTCTCACAAGGAATAGGATCTTGGTTTCTAATTTAGGCTTCTCAAGAATGGTACACACAAGATTGAGGGGCGACAAATTATTATAAATTAGGAAGTTACAAGATTAGATTGGTGTTGATTAGGAAGTCAAATATTTTAGATTGGTAAATATATTATTTAGTTAGGAATGATTATATTTGATTAGTTTATATTAGGCATATACTTATTTTATGTTTGGTAAATATTTTATTTATTTATTTAATTAATATTTATTTAGTTAATGTTTTAATTTAATTAATAATTATTTAATTTGGGGTGTGTATTAAAGGCTTTGGGCGTGTGGGCCTTGATTAGGTGGGTGGGCATGGCTAGGTGTTTTGATGTTGTGTGCGGGCTTGGTTAGGTGTTTGGGCTAAACTTGTGTGGGTTAGATGGGTGTGGGCTGAGCATAATTTTTTAAAATGGAAAACCAACAAGTAACCTGAAGCTAAACCAGCGAACTTAATCCGAATATGAGTCAATTCTTGACTCCTCCCTTCCGACGTCCGTTTCCCGCGGCTTCCGCGACTTAAAAGGTAGTGCCTCCAACTGAGACTCATCATCGAGTTTCACATGCAAAAATGCAATGCCTACACTACCCTTATTTTACAGGTTCACTTGTGCCATACATTTTCATTCTCGATTGTGGACCTCGACCGAAATCAGCGTCCACAGTAATTAATCCCAGATTAATTTTCTCTCTCATTATTAATCCCAGATTAATTTTCTGTTCGAGTCAAATCTCATCGGTGAATCTTTGGGAAGCGACCCAAGAGATCCCTGGATATGTTGGCAGTAAATACGGTCATCGGACTATTCGAATACTTGCGTACCTGGTACCACGTTCTTACCAATTTACAAGACATGGTTAGCTTCTAGCAAAGCACCGTGCCTACCCAATTCTCCAGAAATATTCTTTAAAGGAATATATAATCTTTTTCAGGCGTAGCATACGTAGTATTATGTTTAACGATCCAGTATCGGATGTCATAACCTAGGCCTGTGGCTGGAATTGTGTCTTCCCCGTACGAAGCATATATCGGATCTCTGGTAACTAGTCTCTATATTATGCGATAATCATGACCTAGTCATATTATCCTGATGACTGCAGTATTTAAGAGTATTATTTCTGTATCCTATGTGATCATCATCTTTATATGAGTGAAGTGATCTTGTTGGTTTATTCTAAGGTCCCAAGATCAAATCAAGACATGAATAATGCGTGAATACATCAACGGAGGTAGCGGAATACTCACATTGATCGGTTATGTCGATTTGAAGACGAATCAAGGCCAAAAACGTACTGCCTTGCTCACGCCACTGCAACCAGTCCATGCTCACTGTCTTGGCAGTTTCGGGTCTCAAAACGAAGCTCCAAACTCCATCGGATGAGTCCCGCCTCATGGTCGAACCTCCCTACCACCTTCGCAAGACTTGAAAGTGTGCTAGCACTTGATTTCTCACCATGAGAAACCACTCTTGGCTTCCCTTTGTTCACGCCATTTCTGGTTCCAACCAGTGAACAATTCCTTCATTTGGGCGTGAGAGAAGAGAGCATTTTGAGAGAGATAAAATTGTGTTAAGTTAAAATGATTTACCAAAAATCAATTCATATTTATGCCATAATATTTATTAAATAAATAATAAATTTATGACACAAAACATGCAATGGCTTAGAGTGTCAAACACTCAATTTCCATGCAATAACATTGAGTGCATTGTACACTATCAACATGCAATGCATTAGAATAAAATAATGCATAAAATGACATGTGTCATGGGGCCCCACACGTTTCCAAATGAAAGTGGGCCCACGTGCACTCACGCGTTCGGGTTCGATATTTCCGAAATACCGAGCTTACGTCACGACGTTAATTCAATCGAATTTAAATAAATAATTACGCCTGGCGAATTATTATTTACGTCGCTAACGAATTAATTCTAAATTAACTCGTTTGCCCGAATTAAAATCTAATTTTAATTCCGCGTCGAAATCTAATTTCATTTAATATATCGAATATATTGATTTATCGATCAATTCCAAATTAATCGTTCTCTCTCTTTAGACGACATTTTATCCCGGATAAAATATCTCCGTTATTAATCCTAGATTAATTTTCTCTCTCTTCTATTTAATCCCAGATTATTCAAGAGTGCGAGTTGTGCGTCATCGGTGGATTATCGGGAAGCGACCCATGAGATCCCCGGATAATCTGGCAGTAAATACGGTCGTCGGAGTATCCGAATCACGTACGTACCAAGTACTACGTTCTACCGATTTACGAGACAAGGTCGACTCCTAGCAAAGCACCAAGTCTACCTAATTCTCCGGACATATCCATTAAAGAATATTAAATCTGTATCAAGCGTAGTATACTAATGTATTGTGCGTATCGGCCCAGTATCGGATAATCACGTGCTAGGGCTGGGGCTGGATAAGTGTCTGCCCCGTCCGAAACACATATCGGATGTCTGGTAACTAGTCTCTATAATCGGATATTCATGACCTGGTCATAATATCACGATTGGATGCGCATCACTTTAAGAGCACTAATACCGTATCCTGCGTGACATCATCTCCATTATGACTGGAGTGACACTTCCGTCTTGACATCACATCCAATACACTATGATTCTCTGATAAACCCAGAAGAGGTGAACACAGAACCAGTTAAGATCCCCCACCACCAAAACCAAAGTTTACCGATTGTCGTAAGTATTAGCGATGTAAGTCTCAGGTTAAGACTATACACACCTACTTTGATTTCGGCCTCCCATAGACACCTAGTCATAATACCAATGGGATTCCGAAGGGTCTATCCAGAGCGAAGCTGTTTCCGTACCATCGGTGAAACACGACCTCCTATCGCACTTGCACAAGTATCCAATACTTATATATATGAGAACTATGCCGTTGTGCCCTCACAACGCGCACAAGTGCAATACTAGCCTATTCCGCATTATCGATGTCCAGTCTCGATAATACTACGGCTAGGGATATTTAATGATTAATCCTTCGTGGACTGATACTGTCTCATATCATCTCAATCCAGGAACTAATCATAGGGACCTCTCTTCATTTATATATCTATGGTGATCTAATCACAAATGATGAGAGTGCAATTTCATTATTACATAGTTAATTTGCTACAACAACACAATGATCTGTGCAAATAGTGACGCTATGGGTCATATTATCCAACAATCTCCCACTTGGAACATAGCCAGTCACTCGAGTGTCTAACACCCGAACTATGTACAATTCGCTCAAATTGCTGAGGAAAGGTTTTCGTCAGCGGATTTGCTTAATTATCGTCTGACGCGATTTACACGATCATCACATCGCCACGATGTATGATCCGAACGAATCAGATGATATAGAAGTAGATATCTGGATCGTTGATGAGACCTTTAATTCCTTAGCCTATGATGACGCCTAGCTCAGCTGCTAACAGAACTTAATCTAATCTTATTAGATTTATTTTCGACCCAGATGGTCTTCTATTGCTGCCTCAGCTGCAGCAATAATCCGCATTTGTTGTTTATTCGGCAACAGTTATCTTGCTAGGAAGATTTCCAGCTCACTGTCCCTGTTATTCAAACTTTATAGTACCGTAGTATTTTAATTGTTTGGAAACTTGCAGTAGTGATCCCTGTCACTTCAAGTTCTCCATCTCCATAGTTTAAGACAACATCTTTAGTTCTCTCAGATACTACCAGATGTTCTTAATCTTCAATCCAGTGACTATCCCTTGGATTGACCCGATTGTGACTCCATATGCTCGAAGCGTATGAGACACCCCATCAAGTACATTTTAAATGTACAATTTCCCAGAGAGTGTTAACAACTCCAAATCTATCCCAATAGATCTTTATTCCTTGAATAAAGGTTGTTACTCCCCAGAATTCTACGGAGAATTTCTATTGAAAGCCAAGCTTTCAACAATAGCTTTATGGGAATTTCACTGTCAGTGCGCTCTCCCACTAACCTCCTTATATACACAAGAATTATTTAGTTTTGAATCAAATCACAAACCATTATGATTATTTCAAAACAACAGTTCCAAGAACCTTATGCTTGCATCAATCCAAACATGGATCGAATAACCCGCAAACCTTGTTTGTCGGTTATATAAAATCGTCAGGATGTTGTAAATATCCTCCAAAAGGTTTCCTTTTCAGGAAAGCGATTTTGATCTGTAACTGACAAATTTCATAAATGAAATACGCAGTTATCAACAAGCATTTTCAAAATGGATTTACCATGGCAACAGGTAAAAGGTTGAACCGTTATTAACACAATGTTGATAACGATACCTTTTCGTCAAAAGTCTAGCTTTGCACGTTGGTATGTTGCCTTCCATGTATGTCTTCCTTGAAGACATTTATAGTACCAATAGGCACAACGCCTTGTGGTATAACAACTAGTATCCAAACATAGTTGTTATACATGGAATCCATTTCGGACTCATGGCACTTTGCCATAACAGGGAGTCGATACCTCGTATCACTTCCTCAAAACGTAGTCGGTGGATATACCTTCATAAGATTGACATCTTAATGAGGTTAGATCAGAAACCCATACCCTAGGTTGTTTTCTGACTCTATCCGATCTACCCGATTTCTTGTGTATTGAAGATTAATGGTACAGATTCATCATAGATGAATTGTTTGTGTTCCATTAAGGACTTCGTGCTATGAATAGTATTACTCCGATTTTCATTGAGTATCACTATCCTCCCACTGACCACTACATATCGGTATTCCTCTTAGGAAAACCGCATGGTGAGCAACAATCACATTGTTCTCATGTGAGATTTATAAGTACTATACTTATGGTTTCCCTTAGGATAACCTATATTGGCACTTATCCAATTTGGGTCCTTAGTTTGGTATCATCCAAACGCTATGCCTGGCATACCCAAATTATCAGGAATGAGAAACCTCGTTTCTTCCCTGTTCATATCCTATATGATATCTGTCAAACAGATTTATATGGAACCTTATTCTAAATAAGTTTTGCACTGTTAATACATATCCTGTTGAAGGAAAAAGTAGCTCAGAGCGCGACTCGCGAAAAACCTAATCATGTCCAACAAAACTTGTTTTTAGTTCTGACACACCGTCAATTGACGTGTCTCGGGAGGAGTCCTCATATGAAAGAATACCGTACTCTTTCATGTACGTATGAAACTTACTGCTTAAGTATTTACCAATACGGTCTTACCGCAGCGGCATAATACTACAGCCGATCTGTTTGTATACTTCGTGTCGAAACTCAAAGTTTCGTATTTGTGTTCTTCAAAAGAAACACATAACCATAACGTGATGCCACATCCGTTAAGGTCACGAATATTCATGTACACATCTAGCCAAGCTAGATATGGGCCCACTTACTTCACCATGAATAGGGTTTACAGATCGGTGGCCCTTACACTATTACCTAGTAAATAGTATTTTAGGTACTGTACCTAGTAAACTAGATTCGTAGACCTATTTGAATAGTCAAATCAGTCCTAGTACCCACTCTTCAAAAGTGTGGATATACGAGTCTTGTTTAATTGTGTCCCAGACAACAATGCCACAAATAAGTCTCTATTGATCAAATCAATTTGAGCTATTTATTTGTCATTTATATGTTTGAGATTTTATTTATATTCAAAATATAAATTATGTTATTTACATCTAATGTATTTGTCTCAGTATCATCTTTATATAATGAAACACTTTAGTGCTTTAGAATATAAAGGTTTTATCCGCATCGGATTAAACACTGATATAGAGATAATGTCTCTAGTCTAACTAGTTACATTATAACATTTCCTAATTTAAGTACATACCCAAATGGTAGTTCCTAAATTTAGGTATCTACGGTCGAAACAGCGACTTTCGTCCCGTTTCCAATCGCAGAGAAATCTCGGCTTGAAGCCAGTATCCAGCTCACAGCGGATTTTGAACGTCAATACATATATGTATTATGTACCACACTAAGTATTTAAAATCCAATTTTAATACTAGTAGTAAACATAACTTTGACAAATATTTTTAAAGTTAGAGCCTCTCCCTATCAATTCCTTCGTGTCTTCCATATCCAAATGGTAGTCACTTTGGGATATGTCAATTACCTTTTCAATATTTCACAAACCTTTGGCCAAGCCTTGGGTTTTAGAATATCGAAATGATGTGCACCTTGTGCTACATGCTCAATTGCAACTTTGACTTTTCTCCACTAGAATAGTCAATTAATTCTCCAAGAATTATTAATTGCAATTTTAATACTTTTAAATCTAAAGATAGATTTATTGTAAGTATATTAATTAAGCACTAAAGTCATCATCACATATCTTCCAAGACTTTATGCTCTACTATTTGCTTAATTATGGGCTTAGTAATAATAAGTTATTTTATCAAATAAATTACCTATTATCAATTCCCAATTGAAAATTAAATCATTAAAACATTTAATCCAAGGATTATATATTTTAAATATTCACCTTTTCAATTCTTTACTTGATTTTAATAGTCCAACTATTAATCAAATTATTAAGGTACTATTTATTATAATGATTACAATAATCCAATTATTTAATCAACTATAATTTTAATATTGATTACTATAATCCCATTATAAAATCAACTATCATTTAATTCAATTATATGATTACTATAATCCAATTATAAAATCAACTATAATTTTAATATTGATTACTATAATCCCATTATAAATCAACTATCATTTAATTCAATTATATTGATTACTATAATCCAATTATAAAATCAACTATAATTTTAATATTGATTACTATAATCCCATTAGAAAAATCAACTATCATTTAATTCAATTATATTGATTACTATAATCCAATTATAAAATCAACTATAATTTTAATATTGATTACTATAATCCTATTATAAAATCAACTATCATTTAATTCAATTATATTGATTACTATAATCCAATTATAAAATCAACTATATATTGAATGAGTTTGTATATAGTCCAACTATATATAATTTAAAACAACATAAAATATTAGTCCAACTAATACTTTTAATAACTATGACGAGTAAAATAAAAATGAGCGGTTTAGCGAGTATTCGAACGAATGTTGCAAATTCAATACTTGCCTCCCACTATTTTTCGTCGAGTCTCTAACCCTCTGTGGAGTACTCGGGAAACCGTGTTTCCTAGTGGGCTAGGATCCTATTAAATAACACACAACCCTGACTTTGGCCAATAAAAAGCTGTATGCTATTTAACTAGGTAGATCTCACAGATCAATTGGATCTCATCAAATTCCTAGATCCGGTTAGGTGGACATCCAAGTCCGAAACATATGTATAATGTCAATGTATCCCATACATTTTCCTAACCATATCCTCCGAATCATCTAGGCCATGGCTTTGGCCAAAAACAAACCTAATGATTCCAGTTAAGCATGACCCATTGACGAGGAAAGTTTCGTAATCAATGTCATTGGACAAAAAGTGATCTGACTTTGGCCAATAAAAATCACGATTTGGACAAGACACCGATATGCAACAAAACTCTCATGATTCAAGTATCCTTGATTGACAAAGGTCTTGACTTTGGTCAAAAACAAACCAATGCCAACTTCGGATCTTGAACAAGAATCATTCAATGGAAGGATATTTGCTTAATATAGATTGAGGGATTTTCGCGTGCAAATTGGCTACCAATTTAATTATCTTTGTTAAGGTCTCATCATCATACACCCTTAAACATGCATTCTAAATACATAATAAAGCGAGTATGAAATAAATAATAATGATATGCGGATGGATACTTAACACATTGATCCTAGATCAAATCTCTCCCTTTCTCACTCAAGCTAGCACTTGTACTACTTCTACCCGTTACACTACACTTTCTAAAGAAACCTCATATACATAGAGGGGAATAGGTGAGAAGAGATACAAAGAGAGAAGAAGGTGATAAGGCTGGACACGCAGGTCAATTTAATAAATCGAATTTATTACAACAATTTCTAAAATTGCCCACCCGACTAATATCCATCCGATATACATTATTCATTCAACACAACCACGTATTCACACACATAAGCATGCTATCAATCAATCTAATCAAATTAATTAATCTGATAATTAAGTGATCATCCAATGTTCAAACAACGATTGATTTTGTTCGAGTCAAACTCGTTTTTGCGAATAAGTACTTAAAGTACGAATTCATGAATTAAATTAAACTACATCATTAAATCTAATTTAACATGTATTTAATACTAATTCACTATTCAATTCCAAATTAAATATTACACTTTTATTTAATAAACCTTTTACGATTTAAATTCCAAATCTAATCGTAACGCGTCTCAAAGACCGATTAACGTCCAACGTCAATTCAATTAAAGTCCAATGGGCTTTTGATTGATTTATTAAGGCGTGGACTTTTGGTCAACTCGGGTCAAACCGATAACCAAAGTCCAATCCGGGATTTACCCCATAAGCCCATAAATCAATCTTGGCCCATTAGCCCCAATTGAACATTAAAGGTTCATTAGTCGCAATTGGGCTTTATGGTTAAGGTTTTGGGCCCAATTGGATCCAATCCACTTGGCCTAAACCAAACTTGATAAATCAAGCCCAATAGGCCCAATTACAACTTTAAATTCTAATTTCCAAAATTAGGCCCAATTAATTAAATCCAAAAATCCAATTTTCACAATTTAATTACCAAAAGTGCATTATATGATTAATCAACTAAATCAACATTTCCAAAACACTAAATTAGTCCAATTAATCATACTTAATTCATTATTACATGTCAAACACACATAATGAAAAATCAAACCCATTTACATGCTTTCATGCTCTCGGCCAAGGAGGGATTTTGTGTCCGATTTGGTTTCGATCCAATCGAACTACAATCGACATCAAATCACCATCCAATTTGATTTTATACACATCCAATGTCACAAAACCAAAATTCCAAGACAACATTAGGGCATATCCAATTCGGCCAACATAGAATTTTGGGGTTTTGTCCAATTCGAAATCCAATCCAATTCGATTCAAATTAACGTCAACCTAATCGATTCTAACTCATCAAATGAATTAAAAATCAAAAATCCAAGATCCCAAAATCATCACACATTCGGCCATGGCATAATATTTGGGGAAAATAATTCCAAATCATTTTCATCAAATTAGTCCAACCAAAATGAATTTAAACATGTTATAAGCATACTCAAACAAGCAATTTATTCAAATCATGCTCAACAAACATTTACCCAAATTTTAAGCCCTATTTTTCATGCTTGCAACATTAGCTCTTGATGCCATTGTTGGTTTATTCTAAGGTCCCAAGATCAAATCAAGACATGAAATAATGCGTGAATACATCAACGGAGGTAGCGGAATACTCACATTGATCGTTTATGTCGATTTGAAGACGAATCAAGACCAAAAACGTACTGCCTTGCTCACGCCACTGCAACCAGTCCATGCTCACTGTCTTGGCAGTTTCGGGTCTCAAAACGAAGCTCCAAACTCCATCGGATGAGTCCCGCCTCATGGTCGAACCTCCCTACCACCTTCGCAAGACTTGAAAGTGTGCTAGCACTTGATTTCTCACCATGAGAAACCACTCTTGGCTTCCCTTTGTTCACGCCATTTCTGGTTCCAAACCAGTGAACAATCCTTCATTTGGGCGTGAGAGAAGAGAGCATTTTGAGAGAGATAAAATTGTGTTAAGTTAAAATGATTTACCAAAAATCAATTTATATTTATGCCATAATATTTATTAAATAAATAATAAATTTATGACACAAAACATGCAATGGCTTAGAGTGTCAAACACTCAATTTCCATGCAATAACATTGAGTGCATTGTACACTATCAACATGCAATGCATTAGAATAAAATAATGATAAATGACATGTGTCATGTGGGCCCCACACGTTTCCAAATGAAAGTGGGCCCACGTGCACTCACGCGTTCGGGTTCGATATTTCCGAAATACCGAGCTTACGTCGCGACGTTAATTCAATCGAATTTAAATAAATAATTACGCCTGGCGAAATTATTATTTACGTCGCTAACGAATTAATTCTAAATTAACTCGTTTGCCCGAATTAAAATCTAATTTTAATTCCGCGTCGAAATCTAATTTCATTTAATATATCGAATATATTAATTATCGATCAATTCCAATTAATCGTTCTCTCTCTTTAGACGACATTTTATCCCGGATAAAATATCTCCGTTATTAATCCTAGATTAATTTTCTCTCTCTTCTATTATAATCCCAGATTATTCAAGAGTGCGAGTTGTGCGTCATCGGTGGATTATCGGGAAGCGACCCATGAGATCCCCGGATAATCTGGCAGTAAATACGGTCGTCGGAGTATCCGAATCACGTACGTACCAAGTACTACGTTCTACCGATTTACGAGACAAGGTCGACTCCTAGCAAAGCACCAAGTCTACCTATTCTCCGGACATATCCATTAAAGAATATTAAGATCTGTATCAAGCGTAGTATACTAATGTATTGTGCATATCGGCCCAGTATCGGAATATCACGTGCTAGGGCTGGGGCTGGATAAGTGTCTGCCCCGTCCGAAACACATATCGGATGTCTGGTAACTAGTCTCTATAATCGGATATTCATGACCTGGTCATAATATCACGATTGGATGCGCATCACTTTAAGAGCACTAATACCGTATCCTGCGTGACATCATCTCCATTATGACTGGAGTGACACTTCCGTCTTGACATCACATCCAATACACTACGATTCTCTGATAAACCCAGAAGAGGTGAACACAGAACCAGTTAAGATCCCCACACCACAAACCAAAGTTTACCGATTGTCTAAGTATTAGCGATGTAAGTCTCAGGTTAAGACTATACACACCTACCTTGATTTCGGCCTCCCATAGACACCTAGTCATAATACCAATGGGATTCCGAAGGGTCTATCCAGAGCGAAGCTGTTTCCCGTACCATCGGTGAAACACGACCTCCTATCGCACTTGCACAAGTATCCAATACTTATATATATGAGAACTATGCCGTTGTGCCCTCACAACGCGCACAAGTGCAATACTAGCCTATTCCGCATTATCGATGTCCAGTCTCGATAATACTACGGCTAGGGATATTTAATGATTAATCCTTCGTGGACTGATACTGTCTCATATCATCTCAATCCAGGAACTAATCATAGGGACCTCTCTTCATTTATATATCTATGGTGATCTAATCACAAATGATGAGAGTGCAATTTCCTTGTTACATAGTTAATTTGCTACAACAACACAATGATCTGTGCAAATAGTGACGCTATGGGTCATTTATCCAACAATACTTCCATCTTGACATCATACCCAAACACTACGATTTCAGTATACCCAGAAGAGGCGTGCACATAACCTGTAAAGCCCCGGACGACCAAAACCAAAGTATACAGATTGTCGCACGTATTAGCGATGTAGTCTTCAGGTTAAGACCAAAATACCCCTAACCTGATTTGGATTCCCATAGACACATAGTCAACTACTAATGGATCCGAGGGGTCTATCCAGAGCGAAGCTATTTTCATATCATCGGTAAACAGAACCTCATTTCACTTGCATGAGTATCCAATACCAAACAGAACCTCCTATTACACTTGCATAAAATGTACGCGACCTAATGTGTATATGCTTTGAGCATATGTAGACGTAATTCAGGCCAATTAGGTGATAGTCACTGGATGAAGTAAAGAACATCCTGAGATCTTAGATGAATAAGGATTCTTTATGAGAATATGGGGAAAGGAAACTTGAGGTGACTAGGTTACCACTGCAAGTTTCCAAACCGTTAAAGATGATTGTAAGTCACAATAAGGGTATATATTTTATTTGAACAACAAAACATTGAGCTTGAAATCTTCCATGCAATATATTGTTGCCGATTAAACAACAAGAGCGGAATATTGCTGCAGCTGAGGCAGCAAAAGAAGCATTTTGGATCTATAAATTCCTAATTTGATTATGAGTAGTTCTGTTAGCAGCTGAGCTGGGCTACAACACAGGCTAAGGAATCATGGTCTCATCAATGATCCAAGTATGTACTTCAACTGTTTCATCTGATTCGTTAGATCATACATCGTGGTGATGTGATGATCGAATAAATCGCATCAGATGATAACCTTACAAATTCGTTGATGAAAGTTATTTCTCAGCAGAAGTTTGAGCGACCCGTACATCGTTCAGGTGTTGGACACTTGAGTGATTGACTATAGACCAAGTGGGAGATTGTTGGATAATTATGACCCATAGCATCATTATTTTGTAAAGAATATGGTGTTCTTGTACAAAATTAACTATGTGACAAATGAAATTGCTCTTTTATCATTTGTAATTGGATTACCTGGATATATAAATGATAAAAGTCCATATAATTAGTACCAGATTAATAAGATATGAGACAGTATTAATCCACAAAGGTTTAATTATTAAATATCCCTAGTCGTAGTATTATCGAGATTGGACATCGATAATACGAAATAGGCTAGTATTACACTTGTGCGTGTTATGGAAGTGTAATGACATAGTTCTCATATATTTGGGTATTGGATACTCATGCAAGTGTAATAGGAGGTTCTGTTTACCGATGGTACGGAAAGAGCTTCGCTCTGGATAAACCCATCGGAATCCCATTGGTAGTATGCCTATGTGTCTATGGTAATCCGAATCAGGGTAGGTGTATTTGGTCTTAACCTTAGACTTGCATCGCTAATACTTGCAACAATCAGTATACTTTGGTTTTGGTCATCCGGGGCTTTAATAGGTTCTGTGTACGCCTCTTCTGGGAATACTGAGAATCGTAGTGTATTGGGTGTCATGTCAAGATGGAAGTATCATTTCAATCATATGGAATGATAATCACGCATGGATACAAAATTGGTACTCTCTAGTGCTATAGCCATCGGGAAAGTATGACTAGGTCATGACTTTCCGATCATAAAGAGACTAGTTGCTGGTGATCTGATATATGCTTCGTACGGGGCAGACACAACTCCAGCCCCAGGCCTAGCATGTGACATCTGATAATGGATCGTAATACGCAATATTATGTATACTACGCCTGACAAAGATCATGTATTCCCTAAAAGAATATTTCTGGAAAATTGGGTAGGCACATTGCTTTGCTAGAAGCCAACTATGTCTTGTAAATCGGTAGGAATGTGGTACCGGGTACGCACGTATTCGGATAGTCCGATGAACGTATTTACTGCCAACATATCCAGGGATCTCTTGGGTCGCCTCCCAAAGATTCACCGATGATATTTGACTCGAACAAAATTAATCTGGGATTAATTATGAGAGAGAGAAAATTAATCCAGGATTAATTACGGCAAAAATTTATCTGGGATAAAATTCGGATAGAGGAGAGAGAACGATTAATTTAGAATTAATCGATTAAATAATATATTAAATATATTAAATGAAATCGGATTTCAAAGCAGAATTAAAATTGGATTTTAATTCGGGCGAACGAATTAATTTAGAATTAATTCGCAAGCAACTTTTATAATAATTTTTCTAGGCATTATTATTTAATTAAATTGGATTTAATTGCGTCACAACGGAAAGTTCGTTTAATCGGATTAAATGAACTCGGGCCCGAGTGAAGTTACATGTTGAATTAGCCGACTTAAATTTGTAATTTAAAAGTGGTGGGACCCACTTCACTTAAATCATTTGTTGGACTAATGATGGAAGTTGTTGTTGGCAAATAAATGCTTGAGTGAAAGGCTTGGATTGCTTGTAAAATACTCAAATAAAAAACAACACTAAACCTTATTATATAAACTAGTCAAACTTTGGAAGTTGTCATGAGTTACTATTTACAGCAACTAAACTCTCTCTTCCTCTCTTCCTTCTCTCTTTGCCGTGAACCATATTCTTCCTAAGGAACAATTTGCTTCACAAAATTGATCAAAGCTAGCACTTTGGAGTTGAATCAAGGTGATAGGGAGACTCACCCAAGTGTTGGAAATACTAAAAGAGGGCTTGGAGCTTTCATCTTCAAAGAAAAGTTTTCAAATTCATCCAAACCAATGTAAGTATTCCGCAACTTCATTTGGTAAAATTCACACACAAATCACTCTTAGAGATCATTAGCATGTTCTAGGAACACTAACAGAATTCAGATGCATATTCAGTAAGGTCACATGATATCAGTATGACTTAGGTACAAATATACTTTTTAGTGATAAATTGGTATAAATTTGCCATATAGACCAATTGTGCTTATTGGAGATTGATGATTCAACTAGTATAGTTGTGAGTACAACCATATTAGCATGTGTGCATCAAATTTGGTCAAGACCTTACAAGTCAAGTGTGCTTGGGTGGAAGTAATAATGAGAATAGAGAACATCTAGGAAGTCCTAAGAAGTATTAAATTATTAAAGGAAAAGAACGAGATGAAGTGAAAATCAGTCACAGAGTAACAAACAGAAAAATATAAAACTTTTAGCTATAAGAATCGAATAGATGTACCAGAACAAGAGATTCCCATAAGTCATGGTACTGAGTTCTCGAGCACAAGAATAGAAAGGAAGTTAAGGAGGATAATAGTAGAAGAGACATGGATGTCTTCTAACTAAGATGGAACTGAAAGTCAAATCCAAAAAAGGATTCGAGGACGAATCCTATTTACCCTAGATTACTTATGTGCCTTCAGATTCAGTGTATGTGTGCCATACATAAGAGGATTTAATTCTGAAGATAGTAATCTAAAATAGTCCATAGAAAGCAAACAAAGTGGTTACTTTGTTTGTGGTTTATCTATAACTGCGGTATATTCTATAATTGTATGGGGCCTTGATCCGGGATTGTCCATGTGGTGACATGAGAGTGGAGACATATTATATGATGTGATCATATAGGATTAGACCAAGATAGAAATGAATTTCTTATAATATCCATTAAAATAAAGAAATTTATTTCAATCTACTAGATAGTCATATATGGATTGATCTGAATCCTTATTGTACTGCGAACTCCTGCATGGCAGGGTATGTCTTTTTATTTAAAAAGGTGAGTTTGGTGTTGCAATGCCAACCAATAGTTCGGTGATATTGGAATTCATCACAATAAATAAACCTTTATATTACCCAAGAAAATGCTGGGGGTTAAATGATCCACTTTTAATATTTCAAAATTAGAAATCTCCATTATTGTCAATGTTTACGGATTAATTAATTATATTTAACGAGAGTATAAAGGCGGAAATTCCATTGTCTCAATTAAGTCCAACCGACCATATAGGCGGTAACAAGGTTATTACCTAAACCAACTATATAGGCGGAAACTATATCTGAAATGTAAAACCGACCATATAGGCGGTAAAAAAGGTTGTCACCTAAACTGGCCATGTAGGCGGTAACTAATTAATCCAAATTTTATTTAAAATAAGGGAGATTAATATAATTTATTATATTAAAAGTATTTCCTTGTCACCCCAGTAGAATGAGATTACCTGCTCATGCTGTAAATGAAAACACACAAAATTTTATTAATTAAATAAAAAGAAAATACAAGAAAACTTAAATAAATATACAAGACACTTTCCTTTAGGTTTTCATGTAGAAATTCCTCCAAAAAAAACATGAAAAATTTACAAAGTTTAGCTTGGTATTTATAGGAAAATCTAAAGGCTTCCACCAATTTCTCTACCAATTGCTCCACCATACATGGCACCAAACATGGCACCAAATCCTCCACCAAACATGCAGTTTGTCAATTTTCATTTTTATTTTATTATTATTATAATTATTTTGTTTTGAAAATGACTTTAATAATTACACATAATATATTTCAGATATTTTATCAATTTCGGTCATGGAAACTTCAGAATTTTAAATTATTATGAACTTTTAAGTTGTAAATCTTTGAGTCTTATTTAATTTGAAACTTGAATCACCTCAATCCGATATTGGAGTAAAAAGTTATGGGTAAAATATTACAATTGCGCAAAGCTAGAATTTCTAAAATTGTACTTCGTTAGAACGCAATTTCAAGTTTCCAATCTCCAAAATCAAAATGTCAAGTCCAATTTTTGCCCTTATTTGTTCCACATTTCATCATGATTGATTCCATTAAGTCCCAATTTTATTTTATCTGCAAAATAAACTAAAACACATCAAAACGTTCATAAAACTCGAGAAACAATACAAAATATTAAGTAAAAGGGCGGTAAATATTGATATTTTTTCCGCTCATCACACCCCTAAACCTAAAATTTTGATAGTCCTCAAGCAAAACAATAAAATAAAATGTAATAAACAATTAAAATTAAACTAAGCCACTTTCGTAGGGATCACGATTGTATTTAGCGTATGAAACAAGCATTTAAACCCCTAGGTGTCCCTAGTGGATGAGTTGTAGTCTCGTGATGGCTTACAGTGACGATACCCACAAATGTAAATCTAATGCACACAAAAGCAAAAAAGATGAGAAAATAGAATAAACAAGTTAGTGACTAAACAAGTGAAACGTCTTATCCAAGTTAATAATTGTTTTCTTTCTCTCTAAATTAGCAAATAAGTAAATTCTCCGATTATTTTTACCGTTCTTCATATACACAACCAACAAGGTATTAATCAAATCATTGTGCCCACAATATTCATAAGTGTAGTTGAAAATAGAGTAATATTTTTGTCCTAAAGTTATATCAGAATTCACACCTTTTTTTGGCAATGGATTTTTTATTTTTTATTTTTTTTATAACATCTTCAATCCATGTAGCGAGCTTTGGGCCAGTGACTCCCAAGCCAGTTCGTAGGGTACTAGGTGTTAAGACACCCTTATAGACTTAATTACTCGAATTTCATATATCTTTGTTTTTACAACATCTTCAATCTATGTAGCGAGCTTTGGGCCAGTGACACCCAAGCCAAGTTGGCTTTAGGGCACTAGGTGTTAAGACACCCTTACAGACTTAATTACTCGAATTTCATATATTTTTTTTTACAACATCTTCAATCCATGTAGCGAGCTTTGGGCTAGTGACTCCCAAGCCAGTTGGCTTTAGGGCACTAGGTGTTAAGACACCCTTATAGACTTAATTACTTGGATCTCAGATGTGTTTTTTTCATTGCTTTTTTAGATGCTTCCTCCAATTAAACTAGAGCACTGAATATTACAAATTTTTCACTTACAACTCATGGTCGTATGTTACCATGCATGTTGATAATACCAGTCAACTGAGCATATGAAGATCCAGTTTAGTCAGCATTATGGAGAATTCACAAATTAAATAATTCAAAAGGAAATAAACAAAAATTAACTTTTTACAAAATAGGTTGAGATACGTCTCAGAAGTGGAAATTCCTTACACAGCTATCTCACACCAATTTTACCTGATTAGTAAAGTTAAAAACACAAAAACACAAAATATTTTTAATTTTTTCTAAATTTTTTTTAATTTTTATTGAATTTTTTGAAAATGTTTGACTAAAAATTGAAAAATAAAAACAAGATATTAGTCAACTATTTCCCTCCCCCAAACCTAAATGAGACATTGTCCCCAATGTCTTAAAAAGTAGAAGAAGAGTTTAGAAATTGTACCTGGTTAACTGAAATTCTATATCTAAAAAGAAAATTAAAGGTTAAGATCCATATTTATCTGACGCTTCTTACCACAATCATTATCAGACCTATTTATCTTGTAAATGATAGGGTCTATTTGTGATTCAAAGGCTAAAATTTGGTCAATTAAATCATTGGCAGTTCTTCTGGCAGTGAAGAGGATTTCTTTACAGGTTTTGATATGAACCCATTTCTCCGGGCATCATCAAGAAACACACAAAGAAAATCATAAAATCCATCAGCGTTAAACAGTCCAATCGATTTCTGGTCTATGTTCAGGTTCGCCAAAAATAGTACTGTAAAAATTTCCTCTATCGTACCTAAGCCACCTGGCAAAGAAATAAAAGCATCAGCACGATTAATCATTTCACAAGTCATTCGGACATACCTGGCATGATACGTTCCTCTTCGTTTAATGGTCCTATCATATTCGCCTCTGCCAAGGGTTTTGGGATGATTCCCAAAACTTGACTACCTCCTTCCTATACGACCCTTGAAACGTACCCCCATTAGTCCAAGATTGCCACCACCATATGCTAGGTGCATATTCCTATTGTTGGACAATTATGACCCATAGCATCACTATTTGTACAGAACATGGTGTTGTTGTACAAATTAACTATGTGACAAAGGAAATTCCTCTTTTATCATTTGTAATTGGATTACCGGGATATATAAATGATAAAAGTCCATATGATTAGTACCAAATTAATAAGATATGAGACAATATTAATCCACGTAAGGTTTAATCATTAAATATCCCTAGTCGTAGTATTATCGAGACTGAACATCGATAATGCGGAATAGGCCAGTATTACACTTGTGCGTGTTATGGAAGCGTAATGGCATAATTCTCATATATTTGGGTATTGGATACTCATGCAACTGTAATATGAGTTTCTGTTTACCGATTGTACGGAAACAGCTTCGCTCTGGATAGACCCCTCGGAATCCCATTGGTAGTATGACTATGTGTCTATGGGAATCCGAATCAGGGTAGGTGTATTTGGTGTTAACTTGAGACATGCATCGTAAATACTTGCGACAATGAGTATACTTTGGTTTTGGTCGTCCGGGGCTTTAACAGGTTCTGTGTACGCCTCTTCTGGGTATACTGAGAATCGTAGTGTATTGGGTGTGATGTCAAGATGGAAGTATCACTTCAGTCATATAAAGATGTTGATCACGTAGGATACGGAACTAGTACTCTTAAGTACTACATTCATCAGGATAATATGACTAGGTCATGATTATCCGATTATAGAGACTAGTTAGTAGAGATCTGACATATGCTTCGTACGAGACAGACACAATTCCAGCCCAAGGCCTAGCATGTGACATCCCATACTGGATCGTAATACGCAATACTACGTATACTACGCCTGACAAAGATTATATATTCCTTAAAAGAATATTTCTGGAGAATTGGGTAGGCACGATGCTTTGCTAGAAGCCAACCATGTCCTGTAAATCGGTAAGAATGTGGTACCGGGTACGCACATGTTCAGATAGTTGGAAGACCAGATTTACTGCCAACATATCAAGGGATATCATGGGTCGCTTCCCGATGATTCACCGTTGACGTATGACTCGAGCTTAATTAATCTATGATAAATTTTGAGACAAAGAAAATTAATCTATGATTAATTACGGTAAGAATTTATATGGGATAAAATTCGATAGAAGAGAGAGAACGATTATTTTGGAATTAATCGATTAAATAATATATTCGATATATTAAATGAAATTAGATTTCAAAGCGGAATTAAAATTGGATTTTAATTCGGGCGAACGAATTAATTTAGAATTAATTCGTAAGCGACTTTAATTTTTTAACCAACGTCGCAACGAAAATTTTGTTAATTCGGAATTAACGAACCTGAGCCCGATATGTGTTTTATGGGCCCACTCAGATTTTGAATTAAAGTGGGGCTCATATCAAGTCACATCACTAGTCAATCTCATCACCTTTTGGTTGATGGAAGTTGTTAGTGGTTGATTGCTTGTAAAACACACAAACATTATTTTATGTGTGAATGACTAATACATTGGATTTGGTATATGGCATTATTGATTTTGAAATCAATTACACAACACACATTACTCTCTTTCTCCCTAAGGCCTTGACCGAAACTCTCCCATCTCTCACTCTCAAAGTGGCGCGAACCTAGGGTTGATGTTTGATAATTTTTTATTCAAAATCAAGCATGCTAGCACATCCATGGAGTCTACAAAGGTGATAGGGAAACTATCCCCTTGAGTTTGGAATTCAAAGTTCAAGCTTGGAGCTAAACCATTCATACAAAGATGAGCTTAAAGCACTACACAAATGAGCTAGTTTTTATACTCTCTACATCACTTAGCCGATCAAAGTGAATATATTTCCGCAACTTACTTTGTTAATTTAAACAATTTTATGCTTAATAGATCTTTGGCATGTTCTAGGAGAACCCAACAATTGTATTATTAGTGTCCTAGACATGCCACAGGATCTTCTAAGCGAGATTCGTGTGTGAATAAAATCAAAAATAAGTTGTGGAGGACTTACATTGATCGGCTTGAGTTCAAAACTTTCATGGATGTTGAAGCTTCCAAGCTCATTGGTGAGTATCCCTATCACCTTCATTTGACTCCCTTATGTGCTAGCAAGAACAAAAAATGGAAGATTTTGCTCTCCATGAGAAGCAACAAATCAGCCTGGAGAGAGGTAGCAATCGGCCAAAGAGATCAGAGGCCAATCGGTCTGTCTTTAAAAGAATAAGCCAATCCGGCCAACAGAGATCAAATTGCCTTTTCTTTCATTTAGCCATTTTGAATTCATTCATAAGCTAAATTGCTTCTATTTGGCCAAAATGCCTTTTCTTTCTAAAAGTAGAGCATTTAATGCTTTTGGCCAAATTGAATTCTTCAGAGGCCATTACGGCCCATTAAAACAACAAAGGCAATTTTGCCTTTTTATATTAGTGGCCAATCGGCCAAGATGCAATATATGGCCATTCGACCAAGGCATGGCCCTTCGGCAAAAGCAAGGCCAATAGGCCAAGGTGCCAGGAGAGAGAGCATATTTGTTTTCTAAAAACAACCACTACACATTTTGACTTCCAAAGCCCTTTTATTTAAGTTGGTGGTTGTGTGCATTTAAGTAATCCAATTACTATTCCAACCACTTCCATCACAAAATGACTAGTTGATGTAAGTTGGTGGGTCCCACACTTAAATTTAAAATTCAAGTTGGGTGAGACTACACACTTCGGGCTCGGGTTCGTTTATTCCGAATAAACGAATTTTCAGTCGCGACGTAATTAAATCTAATTTAATTAAATAATTATGCCTCGCAAAATTATTATTAAAGTCGTTTACGAATTAATTCCAAATTAATTCATTCGGTAGAATTAAGATCCAATTTAATTCCGCGTTGAAATCCAATTTCATTTAATATATCTAATATATTATTTTAGCCCAATTAAATAAATTAAATAGTAAAATCTAATTTAACTATTAAATTTATTTTACCGATCAATTCCAAATTAATCGCGTTCTCTCCTCTCGACGAATTTAATCCCAGATAAATTCTCGACGCAATTAATCCCAGATTAATTCTTTCTCTGATAATTAATCCTAGATTAATTCTTGCCGTAATTAATCCCAGATTATTTTTCTCTCTCTAAATTAATCCCTGATTAATATTTTTCGAGTCAAACATCATCGGTGAATCTGTGGGATGCGACCCAAGAGATCCCTGGATATGTTGGCAGTAAATACGGTCATCGGACTATCCGAACACGTGCGTACCCGGTACCACGTACTTACGGATTTACAAGACATGGTTGGCTTCTAGCAAAGCACCGTGCCTACCCAATTCTCTAGAAATATTTTTCTACGGAATAAATGATCTTTGTCGGGTGTAGTATACGTAGTATTACGCATTACGATCCAGTATCAGATGTCACATGCTAGGCCTGGGGCTGGAGTTGTGTCTGCCCCGTATGAAGCATATATCAGATCACTAGCAACTAGTCTCTTTATGATCAGAAAGTCATGACCTAGTCATACTTGCTCGATGGCTATAGCACTTAGAGTACCAGTTCTGTATCCCTGCGTGATCATCATCTCAATATGAATGAAGTGATACTTCTATCTTGACATCACACCCAATACACTACGATTCTCAGTATACCCAGAAGAGGCGTACACGGAACCTGTTAAAGCCCCGGACGACCAAAACCAAAGTATATTGATTGTCGTAAGTATTAGCGATGTAAGTCTCAGGTTAAGACCAAATATACCTACCCTGATTCGGATTCCTATAGACATATAGTCATACTTCCAATGGGATTCCGATGGGTCTATCCAGAGCGAAGCTGTTTCCGTACCATCGGTAAACAGAACCTCCTATTACACTTGCTTGAGTATCCAATACCCAAATATATGAGAACTATGTCGTTACGCTTCCATAACACGCACAAGTGTAATACTAGCCTATTCGCATTATCGATGTCTAATCTCGATAATACTATGACTAGGGATATTTAATGATTAAACCTTTGTGGATTAATACTGTCTCATATCTTATTAATCCAGAACTAATCATAAGGACTTTTACCATTTATATATCCAGGTAATCCAATTACAAATGATAAAAGAGCAATTTCCTTTGTCACATAGTTAATTTGTACAACAACACCATGCTCTGTACAAATAGTGATGCTATAGGTCATAATTGTCCAAAAATCTCCCACTTGGCCTATAGCCAGTCACTCAGGTGTTCTACACCTGAACTATGTACGAGTCGCTCAAAACCTCTGCTGAAAAACAGCTTTAGTCAACGGATTTAAAAGGTTATCATCTGATGCGATTAATTCGATCATCACATCGCCACGATGTATGATCGAACGAATCAGATGAATTAGTTGAAGAACATACTTGGATCATTGATGAGACCACAGTTCTTTAGCCTGCGATGTAGCCTAGCTCAGCTGCTAACAGAACTACTCTTAATCCAATTAGGATTATATAGATCCAAAATACTTCCTTTGCTGCCTCAGCTGCAGTAATGTTCTGTTTTTGTTGTTTATTCGGCAACAATATCTTGTTTGGAAGATTTCCAGCTCACCGTTCCATTGTTCAAACTATATACGTACCCTTATTGCGACTTACAATCGTTTTCATCGGTTTGGAAACTTACAACGGTGAACCCAGTCACTCCAAGCTCTCCTTCTCCATATACTCAGAAAGCATCATTGGTTCATCCAAGTTACTCAAGGATGTTCTTAACATCAATCCAGTGACCATCACTTGGATTGGCCTTATAGCGTCTACAAATGCTCAAAGCATATGAAACATCAGGTCACGTACATTTCAAAACGTACGAACACTGAGAGAGTGTCAGCAGCTTTCTAGATCTATCCCAGTAGATCTTCATTCCTAGAATAAAGCCTGCTTCTCTCAGATATTCCATGGAGAATTTTAATGAAAGCCAAGCTTTCAACGATTATATTATGGGAATGTTATTGCTAAGAAGCAATACATCATCAATGTATAGGACAATGATTCTCAGTGCACTCCCACTAACCCTCTTATATACATAAGAATTATTTTCGTTTTGAATTAAATCATATACCATTATGATTACATCAAAATGCTGGTTCTGAGAACGCAATGCTTGCTTCAATCCATGAATGGATCGGTTTAACTTGCAAACCTTGTTTGCATATTTTGGCCCGACAAAACCGTCAGGATGTTCTTTACATCATCCAAAAGATTTTCGTTAAGGAAAGCGGTTTTGGTATCCACCTGTCATATTTCATAAATGAAATATGCAGCAATAACAAGCATCATCAGAATGGATTTAATCATGGCAACAGGTGAAAAAGTTTCGTCATAGTCGACACTATGTCTTTGACGATACCCTTTCTGTACAAGCCTAACTGTATACATTTGTATGTTGCCATCCATGTATGTCTTCCTTGAAGACACATATAGTACCAGTAGGCGCAATGCCTTCTGGTACATCAACCAGTGTCCAAACTTAGTTGGTATACATGGAATCCATTTCGGACTTCATGGCACTTTGCAATAAAATGAGTCGATACCTTGTATCACTTCCTCATATGTAGCCAGTTCGTCTTCCTCAATAAGATTGATATCTACATAAGGTGAGATCAGAAACCCATACCTCCCAGGTTATTTTCTAACTCTCTCCGACCTATGCAATTCTTGTGTATTCGAAGATTGTGGTACAGTTTCATCCATGATTGTTTGTGTTCCGTAAAAGAGTTGGTGCCTGGAATAGTATTACTTTGATTTTCATCGATTTTTACTTTCCTCCCACTTACCACTGTATATAGGAATTCCTCTTAGGAAAACTGCATGGAGAGCAACAATTACATTGTTCTCTTGTGAGTTGTATAAGTACTATACTTTGGTTTCCCTAGGACAACCTACAAATAGGCACTTATCCGATTTGGGTTCTAGTTTGGTACCATCCAAACATATGCCCAGCATTCCCAAATCTTCAAGAATGAGAAACCCGGTTTCTTTCCTGTTCATATCTAATATGAAGTCTGTCTGGCAGATTTTCATAGAACCTTATTCAAAATAAGTACTGCATTTTTTAATGCGTATCCCATGAAGGAAATTTGCAGCTCAAAACGACTCATCATAAACCTTACCATGTCTAACAAAGTTTGGTTTCTCTGTTTGGACACACCGTCAAATTGAGGTGTTCCGGGAGGAGTCTACTGTAAAAGAATACTATACTCTTTCAAGTAATCGAGAAACTTATTGCTCAAGTATTTTCCACTACGGTCCAACCGTAATGTCTTTAATACTTTTGCCCGTTTGTTTTTCTATACTTCTTGTCAAAACTCTTTGAATTACTCAAAAGTTTCTGACTTGTGTTTCATAAGATACACATAACCGTAACGCGATGCCACATCCGTAAAGGTTACAAAGTATTCATATCCACCTCTAGCCTAGCTAGATATGGGCCCACTTACATCACTATGAACGAGGGCTAACAGATCGATGGCACTTGCACTTTTACCAAGTAAAAGGTGTTTTAGGCATTTTGCCTAATAAACTAGATTCGTAGACATCATTTGAATTAGAATCAAATCCGTCCAAGTATCCACTCTTCGAAAGTGTGGATATACGAGTCTTGTTAATGAGTCACAGACGACAATGCCACAAATAAGTCTCATTTGATTACTCAATTTGAGCTATTTGTTTGTCATGTTATATGTTTGAGATTCATTTATATTCAAAATATAAATATTGTTATTCACTTCTAATATGTATATCTCAATATCATCTTTATAAACAAACACCTTGTGTTCTGGAATACAAAGGTATACCCGCAACGGGTTAAACTAGATACAGAGATAATGTTCCTAGTCAAACTAGATATATTATAACAGTCTACTAATTTAAGTACATGCCCAAAGGGCAGTTCCAAAACTTAGGTTTCTACGGCCAAAACAGTGACTCTCCTCCTGTTTTCGACTTGCAGGTCGATCTCATCTGAATCCAGTCTCCTGCTTATCAGCAGATACCGCACATCAGTACATATATTTATGTACCCACATCTAGTATCAAAATTCCAATTTTAAAACCAGTAGTGTACATATTTATAGAAAATATTCTTGAAGCCGGAATCTTGTCCCGCCTTCAATTCCTTCATGTATGCCTTGTCCATACGGCAGTCACACTTCTAGTGACCCCGTTTGCCACAGTTTAGGCAGACAACTTGGGATATGTCCATTTAAGAAGCTCTGGTTGTGTATAACGGATTGAGCACTAAAGTTATCATCACAATGAGTCTTCCTAAGCTCATGCTCTACTATTTGCTCAACTCCGGGCTCATGTTTGAGAGGTTTCTTTATCAAATAGAATATATTCTCAACTCCCCGGACTATCCTGAAGTTTTATTCCCAATCTGAAAATTAGAGCCGTTTAAATACATTTTCACCCAGTATTATGTTCTAAACGCTAATCTTGCAGCCATCTTGATTGCTATAGTCCAACTATCTAATCAATGATTTCGGGTACAATTAAATGCAATGATTACTATAGCCTAACTATATAATCAACTACAATTGATTGGTTACATTCATATATATTGATTACTATATTCCAACTATATAACCAACCAAAAATGAAGTAGTTTGAATACAGTCCAACTGTTTGATTAAAACAACAATTGAATATTAATCCAACTAATATATTTATAAATAATTAATGACGAAAAAAAATGAGCGCGTATTGACAAGTATCTAAACGAAATTGAAAATTTAATACTTGCCTCCCACTATTTTTCGACGAGCCTCTAACCCTCTGTGGAGCACTCGGGAAACCTAGTTTCCTAGTGGGCTAGGATCCCATTAAATAACACACAACCTTGACTTTGGCCAAAAAGCTGTATGATATTTAACTAGGTAGATCTCTAAGATCATTTGGATCTCATCCAATTCCTAGATCCAGTAGGTGGACCTCCAAGTCCGAAACATATATATAATATGTATGCCAATATATCCAATATATTTTCCTAATATTTTCCTCTGAATCAACTAAGTCTTGGCTTTGGCACAACAAGCTTAATGATTCCAGTTAAACGGGACCCATTGACAATGGGAAAGCTTCATAATCGAGGCCGATGAACAAGAATTGACCTTGACTTTGGCCAACAAATCACAACTTGCCCAAGGCGTACGATATGGAACAAATCCTTCATGATTCAAACACATCCGTGATGGACAAAGGTCTTGACTTTGGCCAACAAACCAGTTTCAATCTTGGATCTTGAGAATGAATCACTCAATGGAAGGAAAAATGCTTAATATTTTTTGAGGGTTTTTCACGTAAATTGGCAAATAATTTATTATCTTTGATTAGGTCTCATCATACACCCTTAAGCATGCATTCTAAAAGCATAATAAGGGGCGATAAAATTAATAATGATATGCGGATGAATATATAATACCATTTGTACCTAGAAAAAATCTTTCATTTTCCTCTCTCCCGCTAGCAGTGTTCCTAATTCTACCCAATTACATAATACTTCTAAAGATACCTCATTTCCATTGAGGGGAATTGGTGAGAAGATAAATACAATAAGAAAAGAGGTAATAGGCTGGACACGCAGGTCCAATTTAATAAATTCTAAATTTATTACAATAATTTCCAAAATTGCCCTCACCCTTCTAATATCCATCTGATATACATTATTCATACATACATCCAAGTATTCACACATAGCATGTTATTCAATCAATCTAATCCAATTAATTAATCTTTCAATTAATGACCATCCAATGTTCATACAACGATTTGATTTGCTCGAGTCAAACTCGTTTAAGAATAAATACTCAAAGTAAGTATTCTTGAATTATATCGAACTACAATTTTAAATCCAATTTAAATTGTATCCAATACTAATTCATATTTAATTCCAAATTAAATAATTACACTTATTTATGTGCCTTAAAGACTTGGATTCCAAATCCAATCTTAATGGGTCTCAAAGGCCCAATTAATATCCAATACTATTCAATTAAAGTCCAATGGGCTTTTAATGAATTCTTTAGGCTTGGGCTTTTGGCTAAAATGGATCTAACCCATAATGCATAAGCCCAATAGGAATCACCCTATGTCATAGAATCAATTTTGGCCCATTAGACCCAATTAAATTATTAAAGGCCCAATAATCATATTTTGGACTTTATGGAAATGGTTTAGGCCCAAATATAATCCAAGACTAAAATTTGGCCTAACCAAGTCCATTAGCCCAACATTCCAATTATATATTAATTCAATTAAAGTGCAATCACCATAATAAATTAATTAACCTAATGTTTCCAAAACATTAATTTAATCTAATTAATAATGTCTAATTCCCACATTCATGTCCAGCACAAAATTGAGGCAAAATCAATTCTATAACATGCTTCACATCTCACGGCAATGGCAACAAAAATCATTCAATTTGATTTCAATCCAATTAAAACAACATTCAATATTTCTATCATGCCATTTAACACATCCAATTGTCAATTTTCAAAAAATTGTCATGAGGGGGTGTATTCGGCCAAGTTATAGATTTTAGGGAAAATTAATCTAGTCCATTTTTCACAAAATCAATCATGCATAACTCCAAGTCATCATCATCCAACCATGTCCAAACAACTAATTTAGGCATTTACAAGGTCCAATAAAAAATCCCTAAATAAAGTCTATAAATCCTAGAAATTAAATCATGCTTAGATCTCGCTCTGATACCATTGTTAGTGTCATAGACATGCCACATGATCTTCTAAGCGTGATTCGTGTGTGAATAAAATCAAAAATAAGTTGCGGAGGACTTACATTGATCGGCTTGAGTTCAAAAATTTCATGGATGTTGAAGCTTCCAAGCTCATGGATGAGTATCCCTATCACCTTCATTTGACTCCCTTATGTGCTAGCAAGAACAAAAGTGGCAGATTTTGCTCTCCAAGAGAAGCAACAAATCGGCCTGGAGAGAGGTAGCAATCGGCCAAAGAGATCAGAGGCCAATCGGCCTGTCTTCAAAAGAATAAGCCAATCCGGCCAACATAGATCAAATTGCCTTTTCTTTCATTTAGCCATTTTGAATTCATTCAGAAGCTAAATTGCTTCTATTCGGCCAAAATGCCTTTTCTTTCTAAAAGAAGAGCATTTAATGCTTTGGGCCAAATTAAATTCTTCAGAGGCCATTACGGCCCATTAAAACAACATAGGCAATTTTACCTTTTTATTTTAGTGGCCATTCGGCCAAGATGCAATATATGGCCATTCGGCCAAGGCATGGCCCTTCGGCCAAAGCAAGGCCAATCGGCCAAGGTGCCAGGAGAGAGCATAATTGTTTTCTAAAAGCAACCACTACACATTTTTACTTCCAAAGCCCTTTTATTTAAGTTGGTGGTTGTGTGCATTTAAGTCATCCAATTACTATTCCAACCACTTCCATCACAAAATGACTAGTTGATGTAAGTTGGTGGGTCACACACTTAAATTCAAAATTCAAGTTGGGTGAGACTACACACTTCGGGCTCGGGTTCGTTTATTCCAAATAAATGAATTTTCGGTCGCGACGTAATTAAATCTAATTTAATTAAATAATTATGCCTCGCAAAATTATTATTAAAGTCGCGTACGAATTGATTCTAAATTAATTCGTTCGCTAGAATTAAGATCCAATTTAATTCCGCGTTGAAATCCAATTTCATTTAATATATCAAATATATTATTTTAGCCCAATTAAATAAATTAAATAGTAAAATCTAATTTAACTATTAAATTTATTTTACCGATTAATTCCAAATTAATCGCGTTCTCTCCCCTCGACGAATTTAATCCCCGATAAATTCTCGACGCAATTAATCCTAGATTAATTTTTTCTATGATAATTAATCCCAGATTAATTCTTGCCGTAATTAATCCAAGATTAATATTGTTCGAGTCAAACATCATCGGTGAATCTTTGGGATGCGACCCAAGACATCCCTGGATATGTTGGCAGTAAATACGGTCATCAGACTATCCGAACATGTGCCTACCCGGTATCATGTACTTACCGATTTACAAGACATGGTTGGCTTCTAGCAAAGCACCGTGCCTACCCAATTTTCCAGAAATATTATTATACGGAATACATGATCTTTGTCAGGCGTAGTATACATATCATTGCGCATTACGATCCAGTATCGGATGTCACATGCTAAGCCTGGGGCTGGAGTTGTGTCTGCACCGTACGAAGCATATATCGGATCACTAACAACTATTCTCTTTATGATCGGAAAGTCATGACCTAGTCATACTTCCCCGATGGCTATAACACTTAGAGTACCAGTTCTGTATCCTTTCGTGATCATCATCTCCATATGACTGAAGTGATACTTCCATCTTGACATCACACCCAATACACTACGATTCTCAGTATACCCAGAAGAGGCGTACATGGAACCTGTTAAAGCCCCGGATGACCAAAACCAAAGTATATTGATGTCGTAAGTATTAGCGATGCAAGTCTCAGGTACACCTACCCTGATTCAGATTCCCATAGACACATAGTCATACTACCAATGGGATTCCGAGGGGTCTATCCAGAGCGAAGCTGTTTCCGTACCATCGGTAAAAAGAACCTCCTATTACACTTGCATGAGTATCCAATACCCAAATATATGAGAACTATGATGTTACGCTTCCATAACACGCACAAGTGTAATACTAGCCTATTCCACATTATCAATGTCCAATCTCGATAATACTACGACTAGGGATATTTAATGATTAAACCTTTGTGGATTAATACTGTCTCATATCTTATTAATCCGGAACTAATCATAAGGACTTTTATCATTTATATATCCAGGTAATCCAATTACAAATGATAAAAGAGCAATTTCCTTTGCCACATAGTTAATTTGTACAACAACACCATGTTCTGTACAAATAGTGATGTTATGGGTCATAATTGTCCAACATGTATCAGAGCCAAATTAAGCATGAAATGAATTAGGGTTCAAAAACTTGAATTTGGGTATTTTTTCTTGGAGCATGATTTCGTCAAATTGAGTGTTTGGTTATGTTTGGATTATGATAACTTAGAGTTATGCGTGATTAATTTGGATAAAAATTTAGCATGGCCGAAACTTAGAGCCCTAAATGTCATGGTGATTTTTTGATTTTTAGACCATTTGATGTGTTTAAAATGCTTGAATATATTGATTTGTGATTTAATTGGATTGAAATCAAAATCGAATATAAAATGCCCAAAATGTCGTGAGATAGAGAAGCATTTTATGACTTGATTTTGTTTCAATTGTGTTGGACATATATTGAATATAATATAGCATGATTAATTAATTAAATTGGTATATTGGAAATGTTAATTTAACTAATTAATTATGGCTATACACTTTAATTAAAAAAAATTGTGATATTTGGAATATTGGAATTTAATTAATTAGGCTTCAATTTGTAATTGGGCTATTAATGTTATATTTGGGCCTTATGGACTTGGTTGGGCCAAGTTGGTTTATGACAATTGGATTGGATCCAAATTGGGCCTAAAACCATTCCATAGAATCCAAATATAATAAATGGGCTTTTTAAATTTAATTGGGCCTAATGGACCGAAATTAATTTTGTGGCAAATAGGGTGATTCCTTTATTGGGCCTTGGCATTTGGGTTTGACCCATAATGGCCAAAGCCCATGCCTTATGAATTAATTAAAAGCCCATTGGACTTTAATTAAATTGACATTGTATGTTAATTGGGCCTTTGAGACCCATTAAGATTAGATTTAGAATCTAAGTCGTAAAGGCACATTAATAAAATGTAATTATTTAATTTGGAATTAAATATGAATTAGTATTGAATATAATTTAAATTGGATTTAAAATTGTAGTTCAATATAATTCAAGAATACTCACTTTGAGTACTTATTCTTAAACGAGTTGGACTCGCGCAAATCAAATCGTTGTTTGAACATTGGATGATTGTAGGCACTGCATTTTTGCATATAAGTCCCAATGATGAGTCTCACACAAAGACACTACCTCTTAAATTGTGGAAGTCACGGGAAATGGACGTCGGAAGGGAAGAGTCAGAAATTGACACCTTGTTGGATTTAATTCACTTGTTTAGTTTCGGGTTTGCTTTTTGGACCTCTTTTTTAAAACACATCATTGACCCAAACCCCCGCAAGACACACACCAAGCCCACACACCACCAAACCATACACCAAGCCACCAAAATAAGCCAAGCCCATCAAATCATATCCAATAATAATTAAAACATTTAAAACACATGTCAAAAATTTAATTAAATCAAATTAAATTAAATGAAATCAAATAAAATCAAGATAAATCACATTCCTAATTAAAAGAAATCAAATCAAATTTAAACAAATCACCTCCCTAAATTAAGTACATATTTTCCTTATGATATGCTAATTAGGAGATATCACCATTTATTGCATGATCTCTTTCCTTCCCATGCAAGGTAAACCCTAACATTTGCCTATACAAAGAAGCCTTCACCAACCTTAGGACTCCTAGCTCATTCTCTAAAAATGAAAACACAAAGAAAATAAACCTAACTTCACACCACAAGCCACACACGTTACTGCCCTAACTCCATTCACTGCCTCACGCAATATTGCCCTCCTTCACACCACAAGCCATTCACAGCAAGCCTTCAACAACCCTCATCCCTCACGCTAAACCCGTATTCACCACCCCATTGCGCCCAGCCATACATTCACGTAACCAGCCACTTGCGCCCAGACAAACCCTTCACGTAACCAGCACTCTGGCCAGCCATACATTCATGCAAGTCCCCACCACTCACGTAACTTTCACTTCAATGCCACAACACACTGAAATCAGCGCTCAAAGCCCCCCCACAAATATGCCTTAATCAAACGCACAAAGCCCCACAAATCTGCCTTAATCAAACGCACAAAGTCCCCCTCCAAATTACCGTGAAATTACCCCCCCCCCCAAAACTGCCCAGTTTTGCCGCATATTCTGCCCCTGAAATAGTCCAGAATTCGCCCCAAAACTGCACCAGAAACCGTAGCCCCAATACTCTTAAAAAACCGCCAAAACAGTCTTTTATTTACCGTAAAACAGTGACCAAAAAATACAGCGAAAACAACAGCAAAACAGAGTAAAACAGCAGCCCAAACAGCGAAACAACGAAGGAAAACGTTGAACTAGTGAACCGAAGGAGTTGCGGAGCATCAACCATTCCGACAACTGCATACCGCACTTCCAATAGATGACTAAAGAGGTTAGACCTGAGGGCACCTTCTTTATTTATTATCCTTTATTTTCATTTATTTTAGTACTTTATTTCATATGAGTATTGTGGATTGGTGCATGATGTGATTTTCGAATGAACGGAATATGTGTTCTCTCTTGTGGTATATCGGATGGAAACCCGGACATAAATTCCGTAGCCGAATCCGAATGGACGGTAGTGCGGTCTGTACTTGGGAAACAACTCTACGTACCACTTGAGCAAATGACACATATTTCACTTTATTTTATCTTGTTCGTCTATTATTCGCATTTTTACATTCCACCATTTACTTTCCGTACGTTATTTGTTTGTGTATTGATGATATAATGCGCATGGGCTAGCTATGGTGGATTAAAGGTCCTCTATTCGAGGGAAATGCCTAAAGGCTACCTTTACCACGATGTTTTGCCGCGCCGGACGAAATATGTTTGATTGAATGTGAGATATGTTTAATCGGATATACGAAGTTCCACATTATTGTCTCATTCATTTATATGCATTGTAATATAATGCGCATGGGCTAACTAGGGTGGATTAAAGGTCCTCTATTCGAGGGAACTGCCTGAAGGCTACCTTTACCACGATGTTTTCCCGCGGCTTTTATTATGTCATTTACTCTTTGCATATCATTGCTTTATTTACGCATGCATTACATTCTAGTGCGCATGGGCTAGCTAGGGTGGATTAAAGGTCCTCTATTCGAGGGAAATGCCTAAAGGCTACCTTTACCACGATATTTTGCTGCGCTGGACGAGGTACACTCGATTGAATGTGAAATGTGTTCAATCGGGCACGCGAGGTCATACATTATGTATTTGTTCACCCATACATGTGCTTGTGTCATTTCAGATGGCATTTTGGCAATCTCGTTCGAACGCATTTCCAAACACTACAAGAATGTATGTATCATGCCTCATTCCATTCGAACACATTTACGAACGCTACACAAACGTATGCATTCTATCTTATTTCCATTCGAACGCGTCTCAGAACGCTACTCAAACATGCATGCATTTTATTGTATCATGCATCAGGTCTCATCCTGTTCTAACACGTTAGCAAACGCTATTCGAACGCGGACATTCTGTTTATCGTTCGAACGCGTTATCAAATGCTACTCAAACGCTTGCATTCTGTTTACCGTTCGATCGCGTTTATGACCGCTACACGAATGCGCACACTCTGGACAGATTCCTTCATCATGTTTCATGCATGTTTGTTCCCTTAGTCATTCCATTCCCCGTCATATCCTTAGTTAGCTCTCTTTAATATTTAGGCCTTTACCGTTATTGTTTATTTATATTTTCCGCATTTATTTATTCGATATGCTCATGAGATTGTGCGGTCGTTTTTATTATTAATGCATTTATAGTTGTTATTAGTTACATTATTGCACTTTATTGCTTAATACGTTCATGAATTATGTATTTTGCCTTCATTTCTTTCATTTACGATTATGGGTGTGCAAACTTACATGTTGCTTAAATTATCTGGTACGTGTTGCATGAGATTTGGTTGTACTACTGCATAAATCATTTCATTACAAGTGGCATAAGTAAGGGACCATTCCGAACCCAACGGTTTGAGGTCTTCCCTTGCGAGGGGTGAGTGCGGCCTTAAATCATTTTCTCGGTTCACACCGGGTGGCGACTCCATTTTTAGTTCTCCGGTTTAGTTCCCCCGTGGGCTATTCCGTACTCCCAACCAGGCCGTGAGCCTGGGACAGCGTCACTGATTTCTGTGTCCTATAGTCTGGCGACTCCATTGGGGATAGAGAATTGGCCCATAAATAATGTCTTGTAGTGATTGTGATTTGTCCTTAAGTTAACTGTGTCTATCATTGGTTGAAGGGGTTTAATCAAAGGCATTATTAGAGCTAAGTAATGGTTTAGTGTCATTCCTTATTCACTACCTTTCTATAAGGAAAAGCTGCAAAGGCACCTAGATAATCATTACTCGAAGCTTACTGTGATGGACTAATTTGGAGGACTTGCTGTTTATTCCTTTCACCAAGGCGATAAGAGCCTAAGATGTTGGACAGTTATGACCCATAGCGTCACTATTTGTACAGATCATGGTGTTGTTGTACAAATTAACTATTGACAAAGGAGATTGCTCCATTATCATTTGTGATTAGATCACCAAGATATGTATAAATGATAGGAGGTCCATATGATTAGTTCCTAGATTGAGATGATATGAGACAGTATCAATCCATGAAAGTTTAATCATTAAATATCTCTAGTCAGAGTATTATCGAGATTGGACATCGACAATGCGGAAAAGACTAGTATTACACTTGTGCGCGTATATTTGGGTATAGGATACTCATGTAAGTGTAGTAGGAGGTTGTGTTTTACCGATGGTACGGAAAACATCTTCGCTCTGGATAGACCCCTTGGAATTCCATTGGTAGTATGACTATGTGTCTATGGAAGTTCGAATTAGGGTATGTGTATTTGGTCTTAACCTGAGACTTACACCACTAATACTTGCGACAATCAATATACTTTGGTTTTAGGTCGTCCAGGAATTTAACAGGTTCTGTGTACGCCACTGCTGGGTATATTGAGAATCGTAGTGTGTTGGGTGTGATGTCAAGACGGAAGTATCACTCCAGTCATAATGGAGATGATGGTCACGTAGGATACGAAACTGAATCTTATGTACAGCAGTCATCGGGATAAAATGACTAGGTCATGTTTATCCGATTATAGAGACTAGTTACCAGAGATCTGATATGTGCTTCGTACGGGGCAGATACAATTCCAGCCTCAGGCCTAGCATGTGACATCCGTACTGGATCGAGATACGCAATACTATGTATACTACGCCTGATATAGATCACATATTCCTGTAAGGATATTTCTGGAGAATTGGGTAGGCATGGCACTTTGCTAGAAGCCAAACTTGTCTTGTAAATCGGTACAAACGTAGTACTAGGTACTTACGTGTTCGGATAGTCCGACGACCGGATTTACTGCCAACATATCTGGGGATCTCATGGGTCGCTTCCCAAAGATTCACTGATGACGTGTGACTCGCACTTTAATTAATCTAGGATTAATTAGATGAGAGAGAAAATTAATCTGGGATTAATTGCGGAGATATTTTATCTGGGATAAAATATAATTTAAAGAGAGATAACGATTAATTTGGAATTAATCGATAAAATAATATATTCGATATATTATACAAAATTGGATTTCGACGCGGAATTAAAATTAGATTTTAATTCGGGCGAACGATTTAATTTAGAATTAATTCGTTAGCGACGTGAATAGTGATTTTGCTAGGCATAATTATTTAATTACGTCACAACGGAAAATTCGTTAATTTGGAATTAGTGAACCCGAGCCCGGGAGTGTTTGCGAGCGCACTCGCATTGCGAACTTAAGTGCGGCCTGCAAGTCACATCAAGCGTCAAATCACTAGTCAATCAATTGATGTGACAACTTGTCACTTGATTGTGTGAATAGTGAGTGAAGTTGTTGGAGTTGTTGGATGGCTTAAAGCCTTTGACTTTTGGAAAGCCAAAAATTTGGTAAATGGATTTTTTGAAAATCATTTTGTGTATTAGATACACTTATTCTTCCAACAACAAAATACAACTTACTTCTGTCATTCCTCTCTTCATCTCTCTCGGCCTAGGGCCTTATTCTCTCAAATTTTGGCACAATACCGAGAACAAAGAGAAGCAATATGATGATGATTTTTGTGGCAAAAAATCAAGAGTGCTAGTACACAATGGAGACATACAAAGGTGATAGGGAAACCCACTTGTGAGCTTGGAATCACAACACAAAAGCTTGGAGCTTGGAGGACCTAGATGGCCGAAAATGGAGGACACTTTTATGCTCACTGTCGAGCCATCTTGGAGGGAGAAAAAGAATTTTGTTCTTCACCGCATCGCCTCAACCGATCGATGTAAGTATTCCGCAACTTCTTCGTGTATTCACACTTAATCTTTCTTGCTTGATAATCGATCCTCGAGACCTTAAAGAAACCCAACAATGGTATCAGAGCGAGTTAAAGCATGAAACTTGAATTTAGGGTTAAAATTGGGTAAATTGATTTTGAGCATGATTTGGTTAAATTACTTGATTGAGTATGCTTAAATGATGTTTAATTGAAGTTTGATTGGATCAATTTCATGAAATATTGTTTGGAACAATTTTTGCCCAAAATTATGGCTTGGCCGAGAATGACATAGCCCTAAATGTCTTGGAATTTTTGATTTTTGATTCATTGGATGACTTGAAATCAATTGGGTAATGTTGAATTTGATTTGATTGGATTGAATTCGAATCGGACATAAAAATGCCCTTATTGCCGAGACTAAATGAGCATGTAAATGGGTTTGATTTTTGTTAAAATGTGTTGGACATGTTTTAATGTTAATGAGCATGATTAATTAGGCTAATTGGTGTTTTGGAAATATTGATTTGGGTAATTAATTATGTAATACACTTTGGTTAATTAAATATGAAATTTGGAATTTTTGTAGTTTAATTAATTGGGCTTAAATTGGATTTGGGCTTGTAAAGTTGTTATTTGGCTTGGTTGTACCAAGATGTGTTTAGGCTAAATTGGTTGGATCCAATTGAGCCCAAAACCACATCCATAAAGTCCAATTATAACTAATGGACCTTAATGTTTTAATTGGGCCTAATGGGTCTAAATTGGTTTCTAGGCATATAAGGGTGATTCCTTTAAATGGGCTTTAGACTTTGGGTTTGACCCAAGTTGACCAAAAGTCCATGCCTTAAGAAATTAATTAAAAGCCCATTGAAATTTAATAAAATTAACATTGAAATTAATCGGGCTTTGAGACCCGTAACGGTTAGATTTAGAATCTAAGTCGTAAAGGTTTGTTAATAAAGTGTATTATTTAATTTGGAATTAAATAGCGAATTAGTATTAAATGCAAATTGAATTGGATTTAATTTTGTAGTTTAATATAATTCGAGAATTCGTACTTTGAGTACTTATTCGCAAAACGAGTTGGACTCGCGCAAAATCAAATCATTGTTTGAACATTGGATGGTCCTTAATTATCATATTAATTAATTGGATTAGATTGATTGATAACATGCTTGTGTGAATACATGGTTGCGATGCATGAATAATGTATATCGGATGGATATTAGATGGGTGGGGCAATTTTGGAAATTATTGTAATAAATTTAGAATTTATTAATTGGACATGCGTGTCCAGCCTATTACCTCCTTACTCTATGTATTTCTCTTCTCACCTATTCCCCTCAATGTAAATGAGGTTTCTTTAGAA